>JAUMHI010000049.1:1819406-1842629 GCA_032359435.1 Enteromius unitaeniatus
GATTAGCTGCTTCAGGTGTGTTTGATTAGGGTTGGAGCTAAACTCTGCAGGACACCGGCCCTCCAGGACCGAACTTGATGACCCCTGCTTTATACAGTGTGACCTACGATTAACGTCAATTTTTGTAATTCAAGTGGAAACTGAAAAAACTTAAGTTACCTTTGCTTCCGAAGTGTAAAGTTCTTCAACACCCTTATTTAGGACTCCGATTCCTCTGGCGGCAAACCAGACAGCACATCCAAGGCTGTCATCCAGAACAGTGTCCAAAGGGTGTACTAAATGGCGAATGTGTTTCTGTCGCATTTCTTTAAGCTCCTCTTGAGTTACGTTAATTTCTATAAAGTTCCACTGGCGATTTGGACTGAGATGTTTTAGTTCTTGCAGACCAGCTCTACCAGTTATTCTGTCTGGCACATCAAAGTTAGTAAAGCTCTGTTGATCCGGTTGCATTTTATCAGCATCACAGTCTTTCTTCTTATTTTTCCCTTTCTTTAAAGACTTGGGAGGCTTTGTTCTTTCTTGGATTTTGAAGGCAACATTAAGAAGGTCAATGGGTTTATCTGCAGGGATGTGTCTATCAGCAAGGGCAGCTAATATCATTGAATCAATTCCCCCAGAGAAAAGAACAGCAATGTCAGCTGTTGCATGATTCAAGGTGATCTCCAATTCTTCTTGAGCAGGTAGGTACCGTACTCTCTTACGGACTGCCTCACTAAGAACATCAATGAGGGCACCAACCATTGCTTTCTTTTTAGAGTTGGTTAGGAATTCTTTCAGATTTTCAACAGAGGTTGACTGAGAAACATTCTGATCTTGTTCAGTTGTAGGTGATGAAATGCATGTGTTCATTGAACAAATAGGGGCGGTCAGGTAAAGTCCAGAACTATTTGTGTTTACAGAGACACATCTGGGAAGACCTTCGCATTTCAATTTCTGGCTTTCGTTTGGCTCTCCGTCATGGTGAAAAACCCATGGATAAAGTTCAAATGCAAATGTCCCTAGAGTTGAAGAGTCTGTTAGGTCAAACCTGTACACTCCACTTGGTGGTACTTCCTGCCATTGGGACTGAATACTATCTACCGGTAGAGAAGCAACTGATGAAAGTGAGAAAGATGCGCTTTCAGGATCGAATTTCCAAAGCAGACTTCTTCTTCCAAAAAAGTCTCTCCCAAACCAGATACAGTGCTCTACTTTTTGGTAATATATAAAGGCCCAGGGCCCTTTGAGTTGCGACAGTAAAGCTACTATATCTGAGGCACACTGCGCCATTGACAAGTGATTGAGAACAGCTTTGGTGTCATTTTCTCCCAGATCTACTCTCACACCACCAAAGACCTCTCCATTCCAAAGAAGCATGTTTCCATTATCATCTTGAAGAGGCTGAGGTGTCAGACAACCTCTCATGTGAAGCACAGATGCAGAGAACAGAAGACTGCAGTTTGAGATTGTTTCTGTAACATCCCAGCTTGAGTTGGGCCCCCTGTGTTTGAGATTTTCACGGACATGCTTATCCAGTGGATCATGTGGTGTGGTCAAACTGACCAGGCAGCAAATCCCACACATGATCTCGAGTGACTATATATCTTGATATTCTTTTCTCATGTTATCCAGATCCTCTATAAGAGACAAGACGACGGACGTATTAGTAAGCACTCTGACTATTATTTACGATTTATGTGTGTCATTAATTATGAATCTTACTTTTACAAGCGCTAAGAGTCTCTCCTTTATCTGCAAGGAAGAATATATTGCTGTTGGGCTGCTGGGTGTACACTCTCTGTAAAGATACAGAGACATCATAGAATAGCATATCGACACATCTAGTCTAAACATACAAGTCATTATAATTCTTCAAAAATGAAACTAAATTAACCTATCCTTTTAATCTAAAAGTATGCCATGCAGACGACTGACCTTAAGGAACTTTTTAGTATGACTCACATGTTACTACATGCAAAATAAAAGTAATATTGTAAAGAAAAACATGACAATACATTATCTGAGTTACAGTGTTTTGGAAAATACCTATATATATAAAGGTTACATCTTTTCTTGAGACGACTGGAAAATGTTTTGTCAAAGATTTATTACGAAGGAGTAACAAGCATATTCTCCTGCTTTCAAAATGAAGACACTTAAAATAATTGGAAGTAGCCATTTCTAAGATGACTGATAATACTATTCCAGTTTTAAAATTTAAAGTATTTCCATAATATATGCTCTTCTATAGAAGCTGTGTAAACTGTTTGTTTTCGTCATCTATAATCGACTGACAGCATCTGCAGAATGACCCATGTGACTACGTTAATGCATATAAAAAGACGACATACATACCCTGTTTTTCTTCAGATTGCTCAACTCGTCAACAACAATCTTTTGCTCTTTTATCTGTGAATGAATCGTACGTTTGCAATTATTAACCGAAAACATTAAATGCGCTCAAAAACTGTAACAGTGACCACTCATGTTATGACTATGACATCATACAGGCTATACAAAATATTTTCGATAGGAAACCTTCGTGTTCAGCTCTTCTTTTTGAGCTCCAGGTTCCGTTCGCTGGCTGTTTTTAGAGGACATTTTCTATCAACACGCTTCGGAAGATTTAAGGAAACATTTCCACGAGTGGCTCGTTCGTCGAACACGAATGACGTACGCGGGAGCTCAGACAGCGACGCTTTAAAATTACGTCACGTAAGCGCTTACAAAATCATTACGCCTACAATAATGGTGTATGTATGGTTTGAAGACAGCTTCAAGAAACTGGAACATTTTATCAATGGCACATGAATGAATGAGTATGAGAGACTGGATGATTTAGGTAATGTGTCTAGGAAAAAGGAATAATTAGAAATAGTAATTTCTAAAATTACTGATAATACTATTTCAGGTTACAGTTATTTTCATAATATATGCTCTTCTATAACCGAGTGACAGCATCTGCTTCTATACTATTTCCTTCAATACTTAAAGGTGGACTATAATAATTATTATAATAACTCTTAGTGTACCACATCCACTTATTAAATATCCACTAAATATTACTGTTGCAAAATAAAATCTGACTGCTATGATTTTATCTGATTTTATCCTTTCTAGCATTCTACCGCACTTAAGGGGGAATTCAAAACAAAACAAAACATGATTGCCTAACTCTTCCTGTAAGCAACATCTTATTGAAAACATATGTATATGTATTTTTGTTAGAGGTTTGCTAAAACATGTCAAAGCACATTTGTGCATTTTAACCTTCAAAAGAAAAAAATGTAGTCAGGATTTTACTGTCTTATTGAAACATTTTTAATTCCATCAAATACAAGTAGTATTTAGTGTACAATGGAGCCTTTTGACTTTATCTCCCTCAACACTAAATAGTCAACAGCCACAAATCCAGAATCCTGATCCATGAGGTCATCGCTTGTGATGACAAAAGGTTTTGTAACACATCCTTGAAATGCATACATGTATTGACAATATGGGCCAATATATAGCATTATACATCCAAACAGATTTGACAATGTTTCACACCCAGTGACCACCAAACAGCCAATGTCTAGATTATCTGACACTACCACTATCTGATTTCTACGCTTAAGGGGGAAAAAAATAGAAAAAATTAACATTATATCATAACTCTTGGTGTACTTGACTTAGCCAAATATTTGTGTTGCCCTGTAACTGGAGAGTTTTCCTCAAAACATGTCAAAGCGTATTGTTTGCTTTTTAACCTTGGGGTGAGGTCAGGTGAGGTGGTCAGGTAAGACGGCTTTTACTGTCTTACTCTTAAAACGTGTTGAATCCATTGGATTCAGGTAGTATTTAGTGTACAATGAAGCCTTTTGCTTATTTCTACAGCAGAATCCTGATCCATTAGTCATCGCTTGTGATAACAAAAGGTTTTAAAATGCACATACAGTACCTGAAATGACACTGAGACAAAAAAAATACTGATCATACTGATCCTAACTCATTTTAATACAATTAATCAAGTATTAAACTATGAAAAAAAGAAAAAAGTAACCATTGCAAAATGTATACAGAAACACACACACACTAACAAAATAAATGAGATAAAACGTTTAGCAAACGTTAGCAACTGTATTCTTCTTTTCACAACACAAATATACTGCATACAGTAATTATAGCCTAAACATTAAACAGTCATTTGATGTTTGTAAGAGGATCTTTAATGGGCTCATCATTGTTTTTTGCAAGTATAATTGTTAAAAGTATAATATTTGTTTGTTTTTTTACATTTCCAGGGACAAGACACCAAAAAGAGGTAAGTATTATTAATATTATTTCATCAAATCAAGCTTCTTTCATCATTCAATATCGTACTCTGACGATATTCACAGAATTCAAATAAATATTTTTAGATTGTTTGGTGTGACTAGAAAACAAACAAACAAAAATCTCTGATAAAAACTGTCTGATGCATTGTACAGGCAAACTATATTTTAAGATTTGAGTCATTGCAAGTACACACTAGATGTGCCCTTAATTTCTCAAACATTAAAAGAAGTCACCTAGAAGTCATTGTAAACTATTGTGCTAAACATAGAATCCATTGGTTTTGTTAATCATTCCTATTTTTAATACCAGTTAGATCCCACTCTCCTGTTTCGTAAACTACTAACCTCATTCATGACACCAAAAACCTGCATTTACTGAATTACAGTGTTTGTGTTTGTGGTAATATTGATTGTGCATTAGCCCCTGTGCTGTAGAGTTCTGTTGAAATGTGTGGTCACCCATGAAAGGCTTAAGTGTTAAATCACATGGACAGTGTTTACTTGTGTGTTTCCACCTCTAATATCACAAACACACTAGTTTGTTTAGGTTCAGTCATGGTCATGGCAGTAAAAGAACTCTGCATACTCCTGTATTGATTCTAGACACCTGTGTAAAGTTTGGATCCTTATCAGATGAAAAACTCAATATCCAGGGTTACTAAATATGTTGGAAAAATTCCTCTGCTGATTTGTCAGGTCATAGAAAACCAAGTTTAATTGTAATTGCTGAATTTAGTCTAGATCCACCTTGAACAACCATTAAAAGAGCCTTGTTGCTGTGTAGTTTAATAACAAAAAGTCAGTAGCAAAGTGTCCGATTATTTCATTTTATTGATGTGTGATTAAATGTAGATTTACATGATATGAGCAAGCAAGGTGTAAAGCTCATTGTAGTATATGAAACCAACAGAGAATAATACCAGGTCTGTGACCTTTGTAATCTTGTTCCAAGTCTCAAATTTCTGTGGATAGGATGGTTCCGTGTGCAACATGACTCAGCTTTGAGCCTTCTGCGAATGGGATGGTTCCTAATCGTCAGACTTTTTAATCAAGCCAAAAAAAACAGCATTAGATGTTGCTTTGTCATTCCATGCAAACACTACAGCAAACAAATATGAAAACCACTAGCAAAGAGGCATAACGTCTCAATCCTCTCTGTTTGTTATGTGATTAAATGAGACATATCATTGCATCATGTTATTACTTAAAAATAAGGAGCAAAGCATTACTTCACGTTTTATGAATGATCTTGTCACACAAACACACGAAATAAATATACAGATAAATATAAAAACATGAGCTTCTGCATATAGTGTTAAATGAACAACATCCCCTCGTCAGTTATAAAAGACTGAAATGCACTCTTTTGAGCCGTTTATAGGTTATGCAATAACTGGGTCGGAGAAGTGAGTGTGTAATAAAGCGACTTTCATTTAAACCAAAAGCAGAAAGAAAAACCTGGACATACATAGTTTTTTAAATAACTGGGTCCTTCTACTATTTCGCATTATGTTTGTTTCTGTGATCAAATGTGTTAATACTGACACAAAGCACTGACCTGAATAGAATAAATACAACTGGGAAGAGCCATACACTGCCAAGCTGTTGGGAAATAGCTGTCAGTGATCCAAAGTGCAACTCAGTACAGCGAGAAAGAAAACTTCCAGAGCTGATTTTCAATCTTGGAAATAAAATCTGTCTATGTCTGTCTGGATCCATCCATTCATATAAGATCATGTTTACACTGATTTTATGTAAACCGTACTGTTCACCAACACCTGTGTTGTAAAATTGTCCTATTGACAGAGATGTACTGCGCACCCAGTAAAGCATGTCACAATGACACATGAGATTATCTGATGCTAGTGTTGATAATGAAATGGCTTTTTAATGGCAAACAATAGTACCCACGAAAATATGTTTATATGTCTAGAGCACTGACCAAGGAGCTGCTTTTCATCTCATTGTATGTGTAGAAATATATGATGACAGTAAAGGCATTCTATTCTATTCTATTCTATATTTTATGACAACATGCCCCAATAGCCTACATTAATTATAGCCTATTGTTGACCCTTATCCTGATGTATATATACAGTTGTGCCTTCAGTTTGTTCACTTAACCAACAGCTATAGCATTCAATTTTACCTTGAAGGACAGGATTGGCAAAAACATAATTTAGGAAAGGGGTGTTTGAAATCATGCAAAAGGCAACCTACTTCTGGAGAGACAAACATGACAACTATCCCCGTCTCCATGTAGCCTAGGCTATTTATATTTTATTTATATCTTTGTTTTATTTTAGCTGCATTTGACAAACTTATGATTTTGACCTTGTTGGACAAGCCTGTGTTATTAAATATTTTGCCGTGTCACGGAAACACTGGTTTTGTCTTTGTTGAGCGCAAAAGAGGCGGAGTCTGTCGCAATATATGCTCCTCTTTCTGCAGGAGGGCAGTGTGGTAAACACGGAGCTCGGCGGAGTCCGTCAGAGCGCATCTGGCCCTTTCGGGAATTATATGTTTTTACACAGTTAGTCGTTTCTAGAAGAGGTTATTTCTCTCCAACTTCAGCTACAGTGATAGCTAAGTTTGGAGAGGCGAGAAAGGGAAATATTCGTGTTTCTGCGCAGGAGATATTTGCAGCGAGGATTTACTTTGCTTGTTCAACCTGAACAATACAAAGGAATTAAAAAACCTTGACAAATAAAGCCGAGCACATTAAATCGATTTTCAATGCGCAATGGACAGCGCTGCGTCTAAAAAACCTTGCTGTGGTGAGTGTTTTACGCGTTTGTTTGCCAGTGCTGTGATATGCGTTAACGTTGCAGAAAGTGCGGCTTCGGCTTGAGCAAAACAATAAATAACCTTGCACTTGAATGTCTGTCTTTTTAGAAAGAGTTGGCGAATTCTTCAAATCTGCGAAATTCCTCATTTACCTCGGACATGCCCTGTCAACATGGGTAAGAGTCTCTTTGCATTAGGATCTGTGCTTGACAGCCCGTCCTTTTTCAATGCGTCAGTCACAACACAACAGAGACCTATATATATATATATATATATATATATATATATATTGCACGCTGCACATGTTATAATATTTGATCTATCTTACTATTATAATTCTTTTTTTATTTTGCATATCACTTTTATGTTGTATTTATATTTCATATTTGTACATGTGTAGTTAGACAGACAGACAGATCAAATTAAAAAAGACCATTAATATCAATTATTATGTCTCTTTAATTTATTTATTTAAGATCAGAAATGTCAATTTTATTGCACAACATATATATTACAAATGTTATAAACACGTATGTGCATAATACATATGTAAGTATATGCATGTGCATATAAAGAAACACACATTAGACAAAAGACCTGTACATTATACAGATGGGATATTATGTGCATTATATACATTTTATTAATGTTGTCTTGTATTGATGCATACAATGCTCAATACTTAAGACAATTAATTATTTTGCGTGAACCCCATAACACTTCAGTGAAATGTAAATAAAGTAATTTTGACTGATAATCGTTGTGTCGCTGTGTTACAGGGAGATCGGATGTGGAATTTTGCTGTGGCTGTGTTTTTGGTGGAGCTGTATGGCAATAGTTTACTCCTGACAGCCGTGTATGGACTGGTGGTCGCGGGGTCTGTCCTCTTACTGGGCGCTATTATTGGTGACTGGGTGGACAAAAACCCCAGACTGAAAGGTAAATATGGCAAAGCTCCAACCACAGAGCATGCAGAATTATTGTGTAACCTTGACACGTTACTGAGAGCATGCGTCTTTTCTCGCATGCATTTATTTCAGCATTTTTTACTGAGTCTGGATTTCTCTGTCAATTTCAGTGGCGCAGACATCTTTGGTTGTCCAGAACAGTGCTGTCATTCTTTGTGGTGTCCTTCTGATGGCCGTTTTCCAGTATAAAGTACAGCTTACAACCATGTACAATGGATGGTTGCTGGTGAGTATTTAAAAGAACACGACAGTCTGCTTCCTAGTAGAGCTCTTGAGTATTAATCAGTATTAATGCTGAACGTGTAGTTCTCCAAAAGCACTAGAACTGATTAAGATGTATGTACTAATACAGAAACTCTTCAAGAGCAGAAGCCTCTTGCTGCAGTTCTCCGTGGCCTCCGTCTTCATGCAAATGTTTTCACTCTAAATTTGCCTCGCTGTTTAAAATGTTTGTCTCCTCGTAACAGGATATTGTTATTTCAAGCTTTTCAATAATTTCCAAACTAAATTGGAGGTAATGTCATCTAAAAACATACAACGCCCTAATTTTTCTGCACAGACCCAACTTAAACTTAAGCTACTGAAACATGACACCTTGATAGCAAAACAGAGTGGTGCTGTCAGCAGAAACCAGCACTGTCATGTGAGCGGAAAGCATGTTGCTTGCTCAATATTAGTCCTTTCAGTCTGTTAAAGGGCTGGAAAGCTAACTTTACATGTACAATAACAAACAAAACCTGCTGTTTGTCCTGGTGTCACTGAGGTCGAGAATCCACAGAGCAGACAAAAAGGGACTCATTCAGTGAAGCGTTTTCTATTCTTGGCTGTTCTAGAAAACCTTTTTATGCAGGTGGACTGACAACAAGTAATATTTGCTACTGCTATTTTAGACACAGTGACTTATTTTTTGATTACATGTTCTGTGTGATTGCAGACTACATGCTACATTATGGTCATCACCATCGCCAACATCGCTAACCTGGCCAGCACAGCTATGTCCATCACCATCCAGAGGGACTGGGTCGTGGTTGTGGCTGGAGATGATCGGAGCAGATTGGCAGGTCCGGATGTGGAATGTTTTACCTTCTCAAACTTTCCTTACAGTGGCCTCAAAATTATTAGTCCAAAATTAAAAAAACGTACGAATTTGAAGTCAGGTCTTAGCATTGTGCAAGCCTTTATTTGAAAACAAATATACTTTAGTAAAATAATTGTCTATGTAATTTTTTATTTGTATATATGTTCTGTAATGAAACTCGTTTCACTTAGTTGAGGAAAAGTCATAAAATACATTACAACTCCATCAGTCATCTTATCTTTATTGAGTTCAGCTGTCAGTCCTTTATGACTCTTATTTTAAACCCATCAATGTACCCGCTGAACCCAGTAACCTCCGCTCAGGAAATGCGGGAAAGTTAGCACATAGCCACCATATTTTTTCTTTTCTGCTTTTTTAAAAGAAATGTGTATTTTATTCAGCATGGACACATTCGTTTGATCAAAGGTGACTAGCGAATACATCTGTCACTACAATAAAAAGCAGCCACAACTGTTTTCAACATTGATAATGATAATGATATTTAAATTGGCATATGTACTTAATAAATTACATTTGAAAATATATTACGATAGAAAACTGTTATTCAATAATTGTAGTATTGTTAAAGTCTTTTATTAAATAAATGCAGCCTGAGATCATGAGCATAAGAGGTCAGAATATATGTTTTTAACACTTATACTGCTTTGTGCTTTCTGTTTTGTTAGATATGAACGCAACTGTAAGAATAATCGACCAGTTAACCAATATTCTGGCTCCGATGCTTGTGGGCCAGATCATGGCATTCGGCTCCAATTTCATTGGCTGTGGTTTTATCTCGGGCTGGAACCTGTTCTCCATGTGCTTGGAGTACTTTCTACTTTGGAAAGTTTATCAGAAGACTCCAGCACTTGCCTTTAAGGCAGGACAGAAGGACACTAATGACCAAGAACTGAAGCAGCTCAATGTACAAAAAGGTTTGTACTTCCACCCAAACTCTTTCGGCAGTTTCCACGAATCGAAAGTTTTTGTTAATTAATTAATTAAAGTATTACAGTGGTAAAATAAGCCCTTTACTAGTAGTAGTAAGCTCATTTGGATATGTTAGACTATTATTTAACATAAGATTAAGAAAATAAGAAGTTTGCAATAATAATCTGCCTTGAAACACTGATTTACACCTGCCCCACTTTGTGCACAGCCATACCTATTGGTTTTCTCCCATTACAAAAGATTAACATTCCATACAATTGTGACACCCTGGAAGTGAATAATCCATTTAATCAATAAGTTACTTAAACCTCAGTGCTCACTGCATTGGTCAAGCTCTACCATCTTACCCAGGGCTGCCCAATCCTGCTCCTGGTGACCGACTGTCCTGTAAAGTTCAGCTCCAACTCTAATCAAACATACCCTGAAGCAACTAATTACGTTCAAAATTAAAGGCTTTGCAGGACAGTTTATCACCAGGAACAGGATTGTGCACCCCTGATCCAACCATTTTTATTTTATATATATATATATATATATATATATATTTGAACAGCATTTGTGGACTAGATTTTTTCTTACTTTTTCGACAAATAGTGAAGATTAAGCATCTCTTCGTTTGCTAAACAACTATTTCATAATAGAGTTTCAGATCCTTTTTGCACCCTTTTTTGTGGAACGTATGGATTATTGCACAATTTACTTTTCTAAACATTTCTGACAGCTAAACAACATATCCCCTTATGTTTCAAATTCGGTCATTTTACTTTTGTGGTTTTTCATTTCACTGCTGCAGAGATTGGAAGTAATGAAAATCCAGTTGAAGGCTCCCAGCTGATGAATGAAACCGCTGAAGTGAAGAAAAACACTGGTTGCTGCTACCAAATGGCAGAACCCATCCGCACCTTTAAGGATGGCTGGGTGGCCTACTACAACCAGTCCATCTTCTTTGCTGGCATGTCTCTGTCTTTCCTCTACATGACCGTTCTGGGCTTCGACTGCATCACCACGGGCTACGCTTATACTCAGGGCCTGAACGGCTCTGTGCTCAGTCTCCTCATGGGAGCTTCAGCTATATCTGGCATCTGTGGAACGGTGGCCTTCACTTGGGTCAGAAAGAAGTGTGGCCTGATCAGAACCGGCTTCATCGCTGGAGTCACCCAGCTGTCCTGCCTTATGCTTTGCGTAGCATCTGTCTTTGCTCCTGGCAGCTCTTTGGATCTCAGCGTCTCACCCTTCAACGAGGTCTTGAAACATCTGTTTGGAGACAGCGGCTCGCTGCGTGAGAATCCTACTCTTGTACCAACGACTGAACCACAGATCCAGATCAATGGCACTGTTTTTAAGGAAGCCCCACAAGTAGAGTCCTACATGTCCGTCAGTCTTCTTTTCGCTGGTGTCATTGCTGCTAGAATTGGTGAGTAAATGAGCAACCAACAGGAAACAATTATTTCCGTTATCTTCAAGGGGAGAATGATGATGATATCCGTATCACCTGAAAGTTATAAAGCCAACCTTTGAGACCAAAAAAAAGTAATGTTTGTGATAATTGCTGTGATGTTGTCAGCGTGCTTTAATTGATTCTCCTCTATTGCTTTCAGGTCTTTGGTCCTTTGATTTGACCGTGACCCAACTGATCCAAGAGAATGTGATTGAATCCGAGAGAGGCGTCATCAATGGTGTCCAGAACTCCATGAACTATCTTCTTGACCTCCTACACTTCATCATGGTCATCCTTGCACCAAATCCAGAGGCCTTTGGCCTTCTCGTGCTCATCTCGGTTTCCTTCGTTGCTATGGGACATATGATGTATTTCAGGTTTGCCTATAAAAGCCTCCGGAATCGACTCTTCCTGTTCTGTTCACCGGAGCAGAAGCCTGATCCCAATATTCCCTCACTTCCAAACTCCGTGTAACTTTTAAAGAGACCATAGGCCAATTTTTACTATAGTATCACATGTTGTGTTCTTCGAGAACCCGTTCTATTTGTTAGCATGCTTTTGCAGTGCTTATGCATTGAGTATAGTCTTTGCCATTACCTAAAATAACAAAGGCAAGAAGGCTCTTTTCTTAGTGTAGCTTAGAATAGGAATATGCATGTCAAAAAAGCATACTTTTTGTTCAAAGTGCTGTAAAATTGCCTGAGAACTAATCATAGGGGGAACGAACAAACACAAACTCTGGTTCTTATGGGCTATACATGCTTTTATTACTTTTGTAAAAGCTCCAAAGCAAAAACGGGCGTATTTATTCTACTTTTAAATATATTATTGGTTATGGTTGTAGTTAACCTTCAGACTAATTATGTATGTTTTGCAACACGCTCTACTTAAGATGTAGTTTTGTAATGCTTGGCCCTCAATGCTTTTTGCAAGCCATGGTTAAAGTCTCTTTAATAATTATTTGGAGTGTGATTCATTCAGGTATGCTTATATGATGCCTATATATTTATATACATGTAGTCAGTATTCTGTATCTCCGCTTCAGTGGTGCTACGTTAGGTAAGAGTTATTATAACTCTTCTGGAAAGATATACAGACATACACTTTGTACATGTAACCAAAGTGAATTTTTTTTCACCACGTGGAAGTGAGGGAATTGCAGCCGTTTCCTTGTGTTAGACATTCCGAATATTATTGGTGAGATTTAGGCCCTGCAACTAGACTTTTCGCACTAGATGTTTTTGTCTCGTCTGATTTAAGTGATTTTAGTACGTAATTCTTGTTTTTACAAAGATTGTTACACAAGCACTTTACATGATTACATTTTGTCCATTTAAAAAGAAGCGCAACAAGACACTTCAGGTATTTAATGTTTGCAAAAATAGTAGCAGTCCTGCATCAAAACTTGGAATATTCTCATACCTGCTTTAAAATTACAACAAAATTAGGATTTTAGAACTCGCTGTTAATTTGAAACACCCTCGCCTTGTAGGTGACGCCACACCTCCGTTTTCCCTTCATTCAAATCATATGCTAATCTAATGTTCAACAGCACAAAGTAAATATTACAGACCTTCCTATAAGCCTCAAAATTATTCAGGTACTAACATTGTTTTGACAACCACAGCTGGCTCAACATAAATTTTTTTAATATTGATGTTGGACGCCAGCAGGAACCCACCATATGTAGGAACAGAGAAGGGATTATTGAGTCCAGCGTGGCCGGCTGGTTTTGAAGTGCAGCTGGTCACAAACACAGGTGCCATGATTTCACTGGTTAAATAAGCATGCGTCAGGATTAATTCACAAGACCCTTATGAACACACTTTTAGTTTTTTAACAAAGAATTGCTTCAGTGCATACTGTCTGTATTTCTGTGAATGTAAAGCCTTGTTTACTTCTGTAAAATATTTTTATATTCTTGTGTTGACTAGTTTGAACTCCTATGTAACGCCACTTACCCAATTACAAAATGAAATACTTTTGCAAAAATTGTATACTTAAACAGTTGAATGTAATGTAGCAACAAATGCACATTATTTTTATGGAAGAATACTTGTGTTGTGTGATATACTTGCAATAACTGTGGTTCACACTCCACTGCAGGGGGAAATATATAACTCAAGACTTGTGCTGCATCTCACTTCAACCACAATAAACAGATTTGTATCCAAATGCAATGTTCGAGTGATTGCAGTAAGTAGAGGGGTGATTTCAAAAGGTTGACTGAACCGGCAGGGGCTGGAACACATCCCACGGCAATAGTGCAGGGTCACATTCCTCAGCAGGCTTTGCTGGTAATTTCCTCCCTTTTAGTTAATGCACTGACAAAATGCTGAGTTCATTTAGGCTTGCATGTGAAGGAAAGACAAAGAACGGCCTGATTACATGGCAGTGTTGAACAACGCATGCTCTTCTGGGTGGGCAGCGAATCAGGTTGATCTGCTGGGTCTAGGCCTAGAATTTGTATGCAACTTTTTAAGAACCAATACTTTGATATATCTTTATGTCTATCATGCAAAAATATAAAGGCAGCACGCATTTGATTACACAATTAAAACCTAAAGAAAAGCAGGAGCAAAGCTCAACTGAAGTTCGACTTTGCTTGAATTGGAAATCCGGACACTGGTGAAAGATAAGATATTCTCCTTAGTGCTTAAAAAAAAAAATGCTGACGTGAAGTAACTTGCATCCTAAGCAATTCTTTTTGTACAATATCAGTCTTTAAAACCATGACCTTTGATACATTTCCTGGAAAGCAGTTCTAACACATTGAGGTTTATAATGTTTAGCATGTCTGTAGTTTGCATCATTACACAAATAACAGATTTGAAGCAACGGAGATGTTACCTACAGCTGAACACCAAATGATTAGCCCTCCTATATTGTATCATTTCAGTTCATTTTCAGATGTTTAACAGAGCAAGGGAATTTAACAGTACTACTTATATTTCTCATCTGGAGAAAGCACTTAAATCCAGTTTGCCTGGAATAAAAAAAAAACTGCTTAAGTCAATATTATTAGCCCTCTTAAGAAATTATCTGCTTAATTGGCTGTGGAACAAACTCCTGTTGTTCAGTGACTCGCTCAACTAATCTAACTTGCCTAATTAAACTAATTCATCCTCTAAATCTTTAAATTACACTGTAAAATGAAGATTATCTTCCAAAACTAGTAAAATAGTACAGTCATCATGGCAAAGACAAAAAAATAATAATAATTAGATTAGACTTCAGTAAGAGAAATATTAATGTTTACAAAAGGAGAAGCATGTACACCTTTATGAAAAGTGTTTTCAAAGGTCAAGAACAGCCGTGAGAAGAATTGTTGGGAACAGAAGGCGGGAAGTGACTCAGACTTGACATGAAGACAGACATTAGTGGCCTGGACAGGAGTGGACTGTGAGGTTGCAGACTAAGAAAAACTCCTCCAGACTTTAGACAACCTATACAAAAACTATGTATACTAGAAATGTGTTCTTCGGTCAGATGAGACACACTGGCCACAGAGATGTTGTCTTTGTTTGGTGTAAGAAGGGACGGGTGCTCAGCCCAAACAACATTCTCCAGAGCGAAACATGGAGGTGGTGGTTTAAAGCTGTGGGGATGTTTCAGTGTGTTTGAATTTGAGAAGCTCATCAGGGATGCAAGGATCAAGAAAGTTTTTAAAAGAGACTCAAAGCATCTCTCACTTCTTGTGAAGAACTACCTCCAAATGAGCAAGTGAACATCCTTGACTGGTTCACACAAAGCCCAGACTGCAATCGAATAGAAAATCTGTGGGGCTCACTGAAAACCAGAGTCCATGCCTGAAAGAGCTTGAAAGATTTTGTAGGAGGAATGGGCTGTGACTCCTCAGGAGACTTGTGGAGAACTACAACAAACAACTAGAGGCTATAATCAAGAAATAGGGATACATTATTGACTGTTAACATTCAGAGGGCTAATCATTTTGGCCTGTACTTTTTTATTTTTGGTGATAATTTTGTTTCCATTTGTCTTACAAACATTCCAAGTAGGGTTGGGTCGATAGACGATGCCATCGTCCATCGCCGATAGACAACAAAATACATGTATATACGAGATTTAAATATATGAGAGGGGTGTGCATGAGTGTGCATGTATAAAAAGTACATTATTAAAAATGCACAAATATCATATATACTGAATAATTCAACAGTACATTGATCTTTATAAATTGTTGATGCAAACTGGATGAACATTACAAAAATGTAATTGTTGTCCCAAAAAGAAAAAAAGAAAAAAAAAAAGAATCAAAGCCACTAATGGGCTGCTGCAATCAAAACAAACATTCGCAAACCAACCGCTGGTATGGATCTGAAGCAAGTTGGGAGGAATAATAATAAAATAAAATAAAATAAAAACACACAAAAATAGGATTGTGAAATTGCTTCATCACGGTTTGGAGTTAACAAGGCCAGCTATCCAGCTAAAGTCAGTCTTTCTGACCGTCTTCAGTTCTCTCTCTTGCTCCTTAGAAAGCTTCGGTGTCACCTCATCCACTGATCCCTGGGCTTTGAGCTCCTGCTGACTGTCACATGTCTCCATTTCCTCCTCAGATTCCTCTTCCTCACTGTCCATTTGGTGTTTTGGAGATTCGACTTCCTCTCTGAAGACATGCCAAAAGAAGCAAAGTAAAAATAATAAAATAAATATAATAAAAAAAAAAACCTTGTAATAAAAAAATAAATAAAAGAGGGAAAACGAGTAGGCAGCATGTTTGCTGAATGTTTGTTGAATTTTCATATACATTTACTATGCATGCGAACAAAGTACCTGAGGGGTTCTTGCTGGACTCCAGTGTTGGAGATCAGGAGGGAATTGACAAACATTGAGCACAGGACTGATGCAGCAGGTAGGACATGAGCTGCTGTGTGTAACAACTACAAAAACAAACAAACAAAAAACAGATGTTACAAGAAATAAATTCTATTTAAGTTTTATTATAGCAATACTGCTAAATACTACAATAGGAAATAACATACTGTATTACAATTACCATTCAGAAACATTATATGAAATAATGCAACATAATATATTGAATAGAAAGCCTACATAGATGAAATGACTTACTTCTTTGACGGCAACGGAGCCCTGTGGCTGCTGGAGTTTGTCGGCTGCTGGATGGGACGGTGTGTGGGGTTTCTGCACCTGTTGTCTGTGTTTACCCAACAGCAGGTAAAATGGTGTTACAGCAACGGTGTCATCAATGACAAGCTGCACAAAAGATGCACAAGAGAAAAGTTACTTAGGGGGTCTTCTGCGTAAGTGAGAATAAAGAAGAAAATAAACCGTACCCGTTTACTTGTAGACAACAATTTGTCCTCCTCTGTTGACATGCTTAAGGTCAAAAAATCCTGATAAATAAATACAGTCCATTTTAGTGGAAATGTCAGGACATAGTATGCACAGTATAGCATTAGAACACATTTACAGGCTACCCACAGTTCATCAGGACTAGTGGTTTACAAAGCAATTTAACCTGTCTCTACCTCAATATTCAAATGTATTTAATATATATATGTTAATGTTTTTTTAAATATTTACATTTCATAATACAATGTAATATAAAGTATGTACTTAATTAATTACAAATATTTTAATTTTTTTTATATTATTTTACTTCATTTTTAAATATAATTTTTCTTGAAAGCTATATAGTTTGTATATTAATGTCTTTTCCTCTTTTAAACTCAACCCAGTTTTTACACCCATTGAAAACCTAATAAACACACACTACTGATGTGTACATGTGTTTGTAGGCTGTTGTGTGACATCACTGAAATACCATGTTTTGGGTGAGGAAGTACAGCTGAGATCTGTTGAGCCACTGAGAACCTTCGTCACAATTGTTCAACGGCTCTTCTCGAGGAACAAAGATGGCACAGTGTACCTGCTCCGCACACACGTTCTTGCGTGTGAATATAGGCCGCGGCTCGCTGGGTTTGAAAATATACACTGTAAAGAGACCAGAAAATAGTGTACATGAATCTGATACGTTACATAAAACAAAGAAATGATTTACTGCTAAAAAACACTGATAACCAATGATGATGCAGAACGTGTCAAGAAAAGATGACCTTTCAGACACTTACAGTCTGTATCTTTAGAGTGGTTTGAAAAGGCAGCCACATTTTCCGACAAGGGGTCTGGCTGCAGCTTGGAGACTTCCAAAGATGTGCTCCACTCCACTGTTGAGCGAAAGAGATTTGACTTTTAATAAAATTGACTTTGCAAACTGTGACTGAGCAAGCCTAGTTACCCAAAACATATTCACCCAAAAATGAAACTTCTAGCATTATTTGCTTATTCTGATGTTGTTTCAAACCTGTATACTAGTGTTATTAAAAAACAAAACAAAATGACAATCAAGAGCTGCCAAGCTCATGAAAATACCGTAAAGTCCATGTCAGGGTTATTAGTTTACTAAAACCATTCCTGGGGAAACTGCAAATATGAACCAATATTAAATGACTACTTACGTGCACAAGAGAGTAGATTCCAGCAGCAGAGAAGGTTGCTGGTGGTCGTGCCAAGCAAGTATTTGGAGCAGCTTAACCGGCCGAAACAAAGGTCCCTGACGGATCAAAGTAGCTGCCTTTAGTCAGTTTTACCAATTGAAAGACCACCATGATCAGCAAGACCACCATATGTCACTTACATATTTCATCAGATTAGTCTCTATGAGTTATAATCAGCTGCCTTACTGTTAATCAGAAACTGATACAACAGCAACAAATTTGAAAACATTAAAAACCATAGGTCTTATAACTGTACCAGACATTTACAAAACATCAAATGGATTCAGATGTGTGTGTGAATGAAGTCAAACATGGTGCAAGGTTGCCCACGACTTTATGGCTTAATTAAGCATGAGAGGATTGGAAATACTGTACAAAGCAGATTTCCTGATTACTATAACTACATATCCAAAAAAATTTTTAAAAATGTACCTGTTATGCAATTATAAAAAGGACAATAAACTCAAGCTGAACTCAAGAACCAAATGAATCTGATCAGTGAACCAAAAGACTCAAAAGAACAATGCGTTCACAAATTGGACATTTATAGTTTTCTAATCAATACTTCAAAGAGTCCTGCCAGATCTCAAGTTTGGTGAACACATCCTTTAAGACCAATTTACTAGTGCCGTCACAATACTGGATTTAATTGATCTTTTTTTTTTTTTTAACTAACATTGCATTCACAGAGATGGCGTTCACTGTACTCACTGAAATTTAGAAAAAATATATTCAAATGTTCAAATTATTCACTGAGATACTGAAAAAAACAAAACGGATTATGACTGCTTTAAAACATGCAGCACAATAATATAACAGTTGGAGATAGAAACGAGAATGGGAAAGCTAAGGGTTTATCAATGTATTGATATTGCAGAAAACTCGAACTAACAGAGTTTAAAATCTTTCAGTACTGACATATTAAAAAAACAAAACAAAACAAACAAACACACATTTAAGAGCTCTACAATGTACTGCTTGTGTCATACAGGGAGTTAAGGAGGAACCTTGTTGTTCACAAAGAATGTCAGGCACTTTCTATCATAGCTGCACCTAATGAACTTCCTTTTTTCAAAAAAAGAAAAAAAAACAACAAAACAAATGAAACAATGATGCAGCGAAACTGTGTCCCCGTTGACTCTGCAGGACTTGGCTTGTGCTCAGCTCCTTAGCAGAACTGAATCCCCTTTTCGGCCTGGCCAGCATCTAAATCTTAACTACAACGTTACTACTATTCAAGCTGTGAACGGTTCAGTGAATGCTAACTCACCACACTAAAGACCTCACACACCAATTCAAATGCATTAGAGAGAGTTTGGACTGTGTGCTTTGAAGAAAGGGAACTTTTTTACAGTACCCTGACTGGTAAAACAACATGTCCCACCTTATTACTCCAGGTGGTTGGCAGAGGGTGGTGAGCATCTCCCAGGTGTCCGGGCTCCATATGGTAATGACTTCTTGGAAGCTCACCGCCAGGAGAGAGCTATCGGCTGAGAAACTGCAGTTTGTGGGCTTTAGGTTATGATAGCTGCCCACAAAATCACATGACCAGAAGTTCTGGTCCTCTAAAACATAAATGGAAACACTGCGGTGAGACAGGTATGTCTGGATTCAGACTCGTGACCTTTGGTGTTTGGCTTCTCTTTCTAACACTAACACCTTTGCAAATGTCTGAAAGGTGTGACTCACTTTGTGTGTCTGCGTTAGCACCTTGACACCAGGCTTTGAACTGGCCGTCTTTTGCTGTGGTCACCAGCATGGTGGTCTCCTCAGAAGAGCTGAAGCACATGGAGTTAATCTGATCCGTGTGGGCAGAAGTGATGGTAGTGTTCAGTATGAAACTAACGGGACAGAAAAATACACCTTTACAGTCCAGAAATAAAGATTAAAAAAAAGAGAAATTGTACAAAAGTAATTTCTTTAAATACATTTAAAAGATAGATATGCATTAAAAATTGTTTGTGTAACAAACCATATTTCAAATAAAAACTGCTCTTTTGAACTTTCTAAAAAAATATATACACAAAAAATTGAATATTATATATATATAATAAAATTGTAAATATATATATATATATATATATATATTGTATTTGTATATGTGTATATATGTGTATTAAATGAAAGTGATATATTATTTGCTTTTGGACCATGACAAATGGCAAAATCTTAACATTTCTGAGTTTAATATTATTAAAATAAGCAATCTAGCAAGAATACCTTTGCGTTTTTTTATCATATGCCAACAGTTTGAGGTACAACTCAAGATCAGAAGATTTTTGTCCCCTTTCCTCCACTGTAGCAAGCCAGGACCCTTGTGTGTCAAAAGCAGCCTTCACCACTTTAAACTGATCCAGACCCTCTTGATAAATATATTCCTGCTGCACTATGTCCAGCTGTAAATGCAACAGACAGGCCGTTAATCTATGCCAAAATCTAACATGTTGAGCCACTTTTGACATGACAATGCCACAGATCATGTGATTTCAGCTGACATATGCCGGGTGACAAAAGTATTTTTAGCCATGTCAGCAAAACTAATACATCAACATGTGATTTTCCAATACATACTTCCTCATATAGCTGTTTATTTTAGAGAACCGTTAAGCTTTATCAAAGTATTGGTTGTGACAGACTCACATTGTAGAGAAGCCTGTCACGCTGCAGGGAGTAGAACTGTAAATGACCCGGTTTCCCATTCAGCACTAAAGCTTTGCTGTTTGGGTCAATCATTAGATCAGTGGAAACGCCATCTCCTGAAAGCATAAAAAGCATCCAAGTAATAAACATTTACTGCAATACTTATGAAATCAGAATGTGCAAATGAGAGATTACAAACCTTTGACTAAACCCTGAATAGTTCCACACACTCTGAAGTTGTTATCGATAATTGTGATCTCTGAGGAGGAAGAGAAGGCAAATCAGAAAGCAGTCAGAAATTGTAGCACACTGAAATATACGTGTAAAGACTGACTGAAGTTTAGTCTCACAAAATGTATCAATGCATGCACAAAACAACAGTACGACTAATAAATTACAACGCAACATTATTCTTTCTACTCATATTCTCATGAAATAAATCGGTGCCTCAACGCAGTGTGATTTTAGAGACAGTTTGTCCTGAACTTACAAATGGGGACAGCAAATCAGAACATAAACCAGCGTTCAAAAGTTTAGATTTACAATTATTTTCAATGGTCACAAGTAATTAAAACTAGTTCTAAAAAAGTAATACAAATATTTTTAAAAGTTATACAAAATAAAGTTTTACAAATAAAGCACATTAAAATAACAATAAAAAAAATATCCAATTTAAACATTAAATATAAATATATTTTTCAATATTTTAAAATGTAATTTATTCCTGTGTATAAATTTAATAAATTCCAGTGGCAAACTGAATTTTCATTACTCTTCTTTAGTCTTCAGTGTCATACGATCCTACAGAAATCATGATGTTTTCATACTTAACTTTTTTTAAAAAACAATGTTAAAAACAGTTGTGCGGTTTAATATTTTTGTGGAGACCATGATAATTTTAAGGATTTTTTTGATGAACAAAGTTCAAAAGAACAACATTTGGTGGAAATATTTTGCAACATTTCAATATCTTCACTAAAACTTTGGTAATGCTTTCTATGTAGCCTGTATTTATAATACATTATAAAAGGTATGCTTAAGACATAATCTTTATATTGCATGCAATGCAAATGCATTTATGCTATATTTAAGGAGCAATTAACGGTCATGCACGCGCCTGAATGTTGGTCCAGTCACTTCTGTTTCTTCTGCAGTGGAATGATCAAATTTGTAGATGCTTATTTCATGTGACTGGTAACAGCTCTATCTTATATTAAGAGAAATTATTAATTAAAACGTAAGAATGTGTTATGAAAGCTAACGCATGCATTTAAATGAAGGTTGGGGTAAATTCCCTTTAAATAGGTCAAAATGACTTTTTATGACTTAATAATGCATACACATATTTCAATGAAATTTCCCAACAAGAAAATTGTGGCCAGTAAAAATGCTGAGCAGCTGGTAAATTTGGAAAACCACTAGCCACAGTGGCTGGTGAGCCAAAAAAAGTTAACGTTGAGTCCCCGTTTTAACACAAGGTTTTATTATAATGCCTTAAGAATACCCGTATAATGTGATAGAAATACAAGCTTCATAGAAAGTGTTACCAGAACGTTTAATCAATCTAACGCACCTTTGTTGAATATCCTTGCAGAAGTTCTGACCCCAAACTTTTTTGCAGCAGAATTCATGTTTAATGTACTGTTTTGTGGAGTGGGATTATGTTTAACACCTTGACAGACCTCAATAATATAGCACTTTATATAATTAAAATAATATACACTGCTCAAAAAAATAAAAGGGGACACTAAAACAACACATCCTAGATCTGAATGAATGAAATATTCTAATTAAATACTTTGTTCTTTACATAGTTGAATGTGAACGAAATCTATGAAAAACTAATGTATTAACCCATGGAGGTCTGGATTTGGAGTGGCACTCAAAATTGAAGTGGAAAAACACACTACAAGCGGATCCAACTTTGGTTTAATGTCCTTAAAACAAGTCAAAATGAGGCTCAGTAGTGTGTGTGGCCTCCACGTGCCTGTATGCTCCTGATGAGGTGGAGGATGGTCTCCTAAGGGATCTCCTGCCAGGCCTGGACTAAAGCATCTGCCAAGTCCTGGACAGCCTGTGGTGCAACGTGGCGTTGGTGGAGGAAGCGAGACATGATGTGCTCAATTGGATTCAGGTTTGGGGAACGGGCGGGCCAGTTCATAGCACCAATGCCTTCGTCTTGCAGGAACTGCTGACACACTCCATCCACATGAGGTCTAGCCTTGTCTTTTATTAGGGGGAACCCAAGGCCAACCGCACCGGCATACGGTCTCATGAGGGGTCAGAGGATCTCATCTCGGTACCTAGTGGCAGTCAGGTTACCTCTGGCGAGCAAATGAAGGGCTGTGTGGCCCTCCAAAGCAGACACTACGCTGACAGACACAGCAAACCTTGTCGCCACAGCTCACACTGAAGTGCCATCCAGCATGAGCTGCACTACCTGAGTGGGTTGTAGACTCCGTCTCATGCTACCACTAGAGTGAAAGCACCACCAGCATTTAAAAGTGACCAAAACATCAGCCAG
>JAUMHI010000049.1:1842729-1876709 GCA_032359435.1 Enteromius unitaeniatus
TAGGAACTGAGAAGTGGTCTGTGGTCACCACCTGCAGAACCACTCCTGTATTGGGGGTTTCTTGCTTATTGCCTATAATTTCCACCTGTTGTCTTTTCCATTTGCTCAACAGCATGTCAAATAGACTGTCAATCAGTGCTGCTTCCTATGTGGGCAGTTTGATTTCATGGAAGTGTGACTGACTTGGAGTTACTTTGTGTTGTTTAAGTGTTCCCTTTATTTTTTGAGCAGTGTACATATGAAAAAAACAAAACAAAAACAAAAACCTTTATTTGGGAGAAAAAACCTAGATTCACCACAAAGAGAGAGACCTACTGTTGTCTGAATGAGAGGTGCAAAACAACTGCCCATCAGATGATACTGATACATGTAATATGGATCCTCCGAGACGGGGCAGGAACTCTTTTCTGTTATCTGACCCATACTGCCACTGGACCAGCACTGACTCAATGCCTCCACTCAGCAGATAAGTGCCTGTCGACACAATAACAGTCATGTTATGTCACATGGGGACTGTAACACACATTAAACACTGAGGAAAAAGTGTTAAAAACGCAGTACTACCCACCGTGTGGAGTAAAACACAAAGTGTTGACAGAATTGTGATGCCAGTGCAGGATGGAATACGTGTACTCTTTATTCTGAACAAAGTTTCTCCTGTAGCAAAATCAAAGTTAATTTAAACCTTCAATTCTGATCATATGACATGCACATAAACTTTAGAAACTGGATGGTGAACTCTGGCCTTACCAGAGGCGGATCTTTCCGTCTTCGTGACCGGTGGCGATGCAGTCGTCTGTTGGGTGACAGGCTACGCATGTGAATGCATTTTTGGCTCCTTTCCTATCGGTGGCTTTTAGAGAAAAACTACAAAGAAAACAAAGTGGAAGAAATACTTTACAAAGCAATAAAGTTTCTCTGACTGACTTCCAAGTAGGGACAGGGATCATTTAAAGAATTGAAATACAGTGTAAAAAAAAAAAAAGGGGAAAAAAAAAAGAAAAAAAAAGTATATCTAAAATTTAAATAAATTCTTTAAAAATGTTTACAATTTTTCTTTCCTTATTGTACTATACTATATTACACACACACATAGTATAGCATTTTAAAGAATGCCATAGTATACTATATTTAAAAAATATAATGCATAATGCAAAATATAATTTTACTGTATAGATAAAGACCATTTGAACCAAACCTTTAATGGTTCTATTTGTCATGTTGGAAGTATTAATAATAATTTTTTTTGTCATTTCTTTGTTTTGAAATGCATCTTAAGATACACATGTCTCACTTAATTGAGTGTTGATTAACCATAATTAAACACCATCACAAATCTATTTTATACCCAGTACAACGATACAGAAATGTAAATCAAGTTATCAAACAAATGGCAAAACATTGCTTCTCGAGAGTCAGTCAGCACTACGATAAAGAAAATGGGGTTTTGTGTTTTTTTCCTTCACATTATGGTAATGACGTGGGGGATGTTTGAAGATGTCAAAGAAAAGAAAGCTATTTTAAAAAATACATGTACACAACATTTTAAAAATACTAAACTTCAAATCCTAATAAATAATAGTCAAGCTGCCTAAGGGAGATAATAGTTAATTTAAAAAAAAAAAAACTTAGCTGTTATGCTATATACACTAGTAGACCAATAACCAAATTACTTGGAAGTGTGAATACTGGTCTTACCTTTTAAGCCATAGGGTTTGTAAGTAAATGATAATATTGAGGTTAAATATGTAGTGATGTTGTCTTAACTTATTTGTTTTCAAAAACACACACACACACACACAAAAAGAATAGCAAAGACCAAAACAAGCTACATTACATGTGTTGTGTTTCCTGAGGCCAGTAAATAAGCAGTGCGGTTGGTCATGTTTGGACATGTTCTGACCTTAAAAAGGCTATTTAGGATACAGCGGTTATTTACTTGTATGTCTTCTGCTTCCTGAAGAAATAAACATTAAGCTGGAGATTCCTGACCAGTGCCACATATTCCCCCTGAAAACAAGACATAAAAAACCACAATGTTAAGAAATGACTTTGTGAGCTAATTGTAAGGTTGCTGGTTCAATGTCTCGAGCTTGAAGAAACACGGGTCCACAACAACAAATAAAAGTCATGATGTGTAATGGTTTCACCAAAACAACTAGTAAATGTTCGAAAGGGTTGCACACGGAAATTATACACATGTGCCACACTAATTAACCTGCAGGGGTTTAAACCGTGTTTACTTTAACACATCAACACTTACACGGGCAATGACTGTGCAGGAAGGATACAAATTATCCATAACAACCTGAGCAAGCATGACAGCGTTCACCCAGAACAACCTTCCGTAGCCAGACATGAAATAACATTTAGTTTTACATTATAAATAAAAACAAGTTTGAATTCAGGGAGATTTTGTTCACTTTATTCAACTTAAAATATAAGAAATGTAAGTTTCCCCAGACATGTCAAATGTTGACAGATTATTTATTGCCCATTGCCCATTTCCCATATTTTACATTTACATTAAAAAGGCATAGTTGACCCAAAAATGTTTAAATGTTTATCTGCTTCCATCCAAGATGCAGGTGACTCAGTTTCTTCCGTTGAACACAAACTAAGATTTTTAGTCAATAGGTACCAAACATTTCAAAGCTCTGAGAGTAAAAAAATAAATAAACAAATTGACCCCTATGGCTCGTGATGATATATTGAGGTGTTAAGACATGAAATGTCTGTGCAAAAAAGTATTTATATAATTTTACCTCTTATACACAATATCTGGTGTGTGTCATTAATATCAGAAAAAAATTAGATTTTAACTGTGTCGGGCTGGGATCGGGCTTGGACATTAATATCTTAATGCCTGTCGGGCTCGGTTACTGCTCTGTCAGACGCGGGATGGGCTTGGACAGAAAAATGTGGCCCGATCCGCACTCTAATATATACACATAGATATAGAAGTAGATCCTTACTTATCACAGCCCATAGAAAACGAATAGAACTAATGAGGCATCTATGTACAGAGATCTATGTGCCAGACGGTGACACGTCACACGCCGGATGTTGTGAATGAGCTGAGGACAGTTGGAGATCGTAGTGTATAAGAGGTAAAAAACTAAATTATATAAAAACTGCTCAGCCCGATTGTTTCGCCTCTTAACACCTCATTGTATCTTAACAAGGTTTAAATTAATTTAGTCTGTATTTGTTTTTTTTTGACTCTCAGAGCTTTGGAACGTCTGCTTGCCATTGACTTCCATTATACGACTGACAGACTGCAACGGTTTGAGTTCAAATTCTCTGTTCAACTGAAGAAAACAGGTCACCGACATCCTGGATGCCCTGGGGGCAAGCAGATAAACGTCACATTTAAATTTTGGGGTGAACTATCACTTTATCATTGATTTCATCATTTGTTAACATTTAAACACACTAATATTCCAAATACTATTAAAAGTATTCTTCGAAAGATGTAAAAGTGAACACACTTAAACATTCAGACCAAAAAATGCAACGCAATTTCAAATGATTAAATTAATTATTGTTCATTTAAACCAAATTGTACACAATTTTTATAATGCCCACTACAAATAAGAAAAATCACCTCCTCATCTGTTTCAGTCAGAAACGTAATCTATTTTATGGATAGTGTTGAAAATACGTTTTTGTATTGTTGCTCAAGATTAATATAGGGGGAGATCTCTTAGTGTTTAGTCTTCTGTTATACTGGGGTTTAAGTGCACAGTGAAGTTTCAGCTACAAATTATTTGAATGAAGTGTATAGTTTATTTTAATTCAATTAAGATATTCTTTTTGTGAATCCAACTCGAATAACACCTACACTTCAGAAATCCTGACTATGATTTAACATTTTACTGTGCCTATAAGGCCTATTGATGGACAGAAGATGTTCAAAATCATACAAAGCTTTGTAGACAGATACCTCAATGGTTATAATAACCACACTAAATGACAGTGTTGAGTTAGCCCTTACCCCTCGACCCAAGGCTGTGCAGCTGGGGTTTAAGCTGATATGACTGAAAACAGCAGACGTGTCTCGGATCTCCACCTCCTGCTCTGCTGACTTGGGCAGACGTCCCGCAACCAACTGGAAACTCTCTGGACATGCACACACAAAAAGCCCGTAGCTCAGGAAAATCTACTATGCAATGGCCTTCAACTGTTTCATGCACTTCTACCTCATTAAACAAATCAATAAAAAAAACTTTAACGCTATCCAAGCTATGTTATAGAGTCTCAGCTTCAGACAGTGCACTGATAAAAAAACGTTAGATTGGTATTAGGGATGCACCGATCTGACTTTTTCAGTCCCGATACCCTGGCTTTGTAACGTTACATCGAACCTCCGAACCATGTAGCACATTCGTTCTGAAATAATCTCTTCCTCCATAACATTTTTTATTCGTTGACGAAAATGTCAATAGATTTGTCATAGTTCTAGTCATTTCAAATTAGTTTTCATTTGTTATCGTCTCATTTCATCGGTGAAAATTATTCGTCAACAAAATGACCACTGATCTCCACACAGCAGAATCTTTGGCTCGCTCCATGTTGCTTATGCTCCCACTGCTCCAGCATGCGACACACGTGCTGCTAATGATTGACGCAAGATCTGCTGTGACCTATATTTACAGTAACTAGCTGCGATGGAGGAAGAAAAGCAGCTATTTTTTCAGTATCGAGGTCGATATCGGATCGGTGCACCCCGTTAACTTCAGTCAACCTAAAAAAACACTGACTGTGTTCATATGCAAACAAATAATCTGTTTGTAACTGGATTCATTGGAATCCTTTTGAATAAAGTGTTGTGTAAATGTGTGGTCGGTCATTATAAAACTCTCGATGAAGCCAGCATGAGCAGCATTGGACTGTATATCTACAAACGGATTAATATTAATTTTGCTGTTAAAACAAATAAAGCAGCAGCTTGTGAGAGCGGTTATTTTGTGCACACACTGAAAAACCAATTCAATTTGAAGCTTGTGACCTAAACATGCACCTCAACCCGATCACTTTATTCAGCGATCATGTGAACACTACATACAGATTCATCAGTCTGAATGAAGTCAGTCCGATGGAACCAAACATTTGAGGTTTTCATTAGTTGTCAGTTATAATCACCAAAATGAAAAGAAATAAACACTTGAAATATATCAGTCTGTGTGGAATGAATCTATACTTTATACAAGTTTAATTTCTTGAGTGGAATTAGTGAAATAAATCAACTTTTTGAAATTCTAATTATATGACCAGTGCCTGTGTATATATTATGTGTGTATATATATATATATATATATATATATATATATATATACACACATTTTATTTATATTTCTCCTACATGACTTTGTTACAACTTCACCTGGCACTGTGAAATACATACCCGTTTTCAAATCTGTAGGCAATGAAACATGAAGAAAAAAGACTGCCTCATGTTTCTCGGACATGTATATCGCGTACACGGGACATCCAATAATAAAGGTCTGAAAATATATATATAAAAAAAGAATTACTGATTTACTGATTACTGAAAGATTTACTGTGATAGCAGCCTTGTATTTCCCCACAACACCAATCATACCTTGATAAGGATGCCATCAATGAAGTCCCATAATCTAACAGTGCCATCTAGTGAGCAAGAGCACACCTGCACGCAGAATCAATAAACAGATTAAACTATTAATTCAGCTGTTTAAGCAACAGTAAACCATTCATAAATAAATCTAAATCGGGAAATCAAGAGGTTAACTTTTAAGTCAAAATGTTTGTTTTGTGAAAAAGACAAAATACAAGTTTAACAGTGAAATCAGTCAAAAAGAAAGATGACGAAAGATTTTAAGACATTTTTCTGCTGTAATAAAGTCAGGGATGTGCAAATAATTTCATACTGACTTCAAACATTTCTGGATTTTTTTGAATGCAAAACAAGTTGGTTAAGAATTCATTTGAATGCTAAATGACAAAACCAACTTAAATCAAAACTTATGTCATGCTTTCTGTCCAACTGAACCGAAGCGATGCACAGACCTGCAGGTGATTGGCAGGATTCAAGGCGATGCCCGTCACTTGGTTGGTGTGGCCCTGTAGACTATGGAGCCACTCTTCTGTGCGTGTGCTATACACCTTCACCAAATCTCCACAGACGCACAACACAAACCTGCAACCATGAGACAACTTTACATTTAAGTGACACGGACAATATCTTTGCACTTCTTTAAATGTATTCATACAAACTACATGTAAATGATCAAAAACTTGAAAAATGCAGTTGTCTTACCACAAAACATAACTTTATATCTTACTTTAACTGTGACTATTTTACTCCCTTGTCAGCCCTAACACAAACAAATAGACAAGTTAATAGAAAAATGTATCTACTTTGACATAACATAATAAATGTGTGTTAATTGTCTATTTATTTTCCTTACATTAGCACAAAGCAGGATTATGGTAGTTAACTAAAACCATAAAAATACTAAATATCTGCAATGTTTAACCTGCTGCTCTAAAACTGGAATTGTAAAGAAAAAACAACAACAGATTAATGACAGACTTAGCTCCAAAAAATCCTTTACAAAATATACACTGCTCAACAAAAGGGAAAATACCTGAAACAACACATCCTAGATCTGAATGAAATACCCTCGTTAAATACTTTGTTCTTTACATGGTTGAATGTGTGGACACCAAAAATCACACTAAAAGTATCAATGGAAATCAAATGTATGAAGCCATGGAGGTCTGAATTTGGAAAAACACACTACAAGTTGATCCAACTTTGATGTAATGTCCTTAAAACAAGTCCAAGTGAGTCTCAGTAGTGTGTGTGTCCTCCACGTGCCTGTATGACCTCCTGCAACACCTGGACATGCTCCTGATGAGGAGGAGGATGCTCTTCTGAGGGATCTCCTCCTAGACCTGGACTAAAGCCCAATCACTTTCCCTTACCTCTACACGTCAACGAGCCAAACGGAGGGGTACGGGGTAGAATTGGGATGCCTCAAACTAATTATTATTATGACTTTCATCATTTATTTATTAATTTAGTAAAGCAACACGCATCATGTTTGTCTGGAGCAGTGGTTAACGTTACCTGCCTTACAGAAATAGCTGTATCTTTGAAAACAAAACAGCAACGCATTCAATAGCACAGTAAAAGATCACTAAAGTTCATCACTCTTTGAAGATGCAGTTGAGCCTGTGATTTAGGCAAGTGTTCAGACACACATAGCGACTTCGCTCTCAGACTGAACAAACATGACTTTGGGAACTTCATTCCCTCCGACCCGCTCAATGTTCAAGATGATCAACCGACAGAAGTGCGTGATTTAGCGGATAAAGAGTTACCTGGAGTCCGTGGAGATGACCGGAGGGCTGAGGTTTATTTTGCTGCCGCCGCAGCGCACCACGCGGATGTCAGTCTTCTCCACCATGTTTTTCTGCCTCTCTTCATCACATGTGGCCGCTAAGCGTTTCTTCTTCGCCTGCAGTGAAACTAAAGCACCGGATCACAGCGCCGCCACGCGGTTCAGACATCACGACTAGACCAAATAAACTACAGCAAACACAAACAATCAGGGTAAAAACTGGTCAATTGGCATCAGAAAGACCTTATGAACATTTACGGTCAAATATGTTGAGGAAACAGAAATAAAACTTCTGAAGTAACGAAATATTTATGAGGAGATTACATTTAAAAAGACTTTTCAGTGTAAATGTTTGTTAAAATTGTGCTTAAACTGTAGATACAGTTAAAATCATACATTTATACTGTAAAATATGTTGTGCATAGAATACAATTAAAAATATATATAACTGAAGAAAATCTATGCCTATGACATGGAAACAAGTTACAATTTAAATGACATTTTTAAAATTATAACTATATAGTAAAATTAATTTTGTTATTGCTTTAAAAAGAATTCATGCAACTATACTTTCTGAATTAATTTGTCTGCCTTTTTAAAGAAAGTGTATAGACCTAATATATGGAAGGCCAAATTACTCGAAATTAGATCATGAAATATATCAAATAAATGCAATAATAGAGAAATATTTATTTATTTAATTATTACATAATTAATTAAATCAGTTCTTTATTTCTTCATTCATTCATTTATTTAGCAGAAATAATTAAACGTTAAGAAATAGGCCCAATATTATAAACACTAGAAACATTTACTTCCCTTCACTCCAAATAAATAAATGAACGAATAAATATATAAATAAACAACTAAATGAATAAATAATTAAAACAACTTAATAAATGTTTATTTATACATTTATGTATGTAATTGTTTATGTATTTAACGACTTATTTATATACGTATATAATTATTTAATTTTTAAGTAATTTGGCCCCTATATGTACACTAGCTTTTTTCAAGTTACATTTTATAATGCCAAGTTTATTGATGTTTAATTAGCAGATAATGTACTACTTATGAGCAGCTATAATTATAAATCAGTGGTTTTAACACAAGACCAGAGTCTGAAGGTAAACAGCTCCTTCTGCTCTGAAGACGTGAGTCAGAGTAAGTCAGGCACAATAAAATACCCCATGAACACACTTGTCTCGTAGGTTTTAAGGGACTTCCCCTTTGTGTGTTTTTTTTCTGCAGTGTTTCCGTGTTCGCGAAGTGCTCAACATTTCCTTGAAGAACCCACCTGTTTCCCCGTTCAGATCGCTGGAGAAGATATCTGTGACATTCATGCCTTGAAGGAGCTTGTTCATCAAGAGAAGCGGGAGCGCACACGCATCTCCAGACTTGTGTGAGTCCTTCAGTCCCCGGGCTGGGTCTGTGTCTGCGGGCGAGTCTTGAGGAACTGCGTCTGGTTTAACTCGTGGCTGCTGGTTACTCTGAACACATCAGGTTTATCAGGTGCATTGTGGCAACTTCTCGGGAGTGTCGTTCTCGTAAGAGCAGCAGGTAAACCTTTGGACCTTACTTTCAGTTTTAAGCTATCAAGGTTAAAATATTGTATTCGAGTTGTTTGTTGAAGTTTACTTTATGGTGTGTGGTAATGTTTGTTGCTGTTATTCCACGCAGTAATTGTTTTACTGTCACCTTAAGAGGATGATGGTCTTGTTTAATTAGGTATAGTTCGATTTAATGTATTTGATATATGGCAGAACGGTTGTATTCACGTATTGCCTAAAGCAATATCAAATCATATTTTTCTTCCCAGCACCACTATGAGTCAATGGAAACAAATCCAGCAACTGGATATAAAATTCCTCGAACAAGTGGACTATTTTTATGATGACAACTTTCCAATGGAGCTGAGACAGGTGCTGGCCAACTGGATTGAAAGCCAGGACTGGTATTTAGCTATTACATAAAAACTTTTTCTTTTCTTTTTTTTTTTTTTTTTTGATAAAAATTGTATTTTCAGTGTTTATAAAATCACAGTTTTCATAAAAACACAGAACATCCAGCCTAAAATGCTTTGTTGTTCATAACATGAATTATGCATTTGCGACATATCTCATATCATATTTGTCATCATTGCCTCAGGGAAACTGCTTCCAACCATGAATCTATGGCTACGGTCCTCTTCAATAACTTCCTCATTCAGCTGGAGAGGCAGTGCTCTCAGGAGCAGAACTTTCTTCACAGACACAACCTAAAGAGAATATTTCATCAGATACAGGTAACAGGCGCACAATACCATCCTGTTACATCCACAAATCTGATGCGTTCCCCTTTTATTAGAAAATGTTTCAGTCTATTTCAGATTTAGAAATCTATTTCAGTCTTTACCCTTTCAAATGTCACGTCTAATTCAATGTCACTTGCTGTACTTAATATTTCCTTTGCTAGTGAGTAGAAGACCTTTTTATTCAAGTGCATTTTTTGAAAGCATAGTTTCGTTCAGCCGGTGCCATGCCTATTTTTACACGTCTTCTCTAAAACAAGAACTGAGAGGAAAGCAAAGTGTAGTTTTGAATGATCCTGTGACTATATACTGAACTAATGCACGCTCTTATTTTCTATAATCGTTTATTAGGAAACTAACTAATGGTCAGGATCGGGACTTACAGTGATAAAGTAGTTACATATAGAGCTCTGTTGTGATTCATAACTCTATCGCAATAATAAATTATTTTAAGTATGTATTCTCTTGTCAACGGAAGCTTGAGTACAACGGAAGGTGTGGTTGTTTTTAACTTTTCAATGACTTCTGTGGAAACAGTCCTAACCAATATAGAGCACTTTAGGTCACTTATCTCGCATAGAGTTTACCACATTTAGTGATGAGGAATATTTATCACCAGTCTATGGGCAATGTAGACTACTGTAGCATACTATTTTGATGTGCTAGCTGTAGTTTCAATAGAGTGCATTTCTACACTACACTAAATGTTTCTATGGTAGATAAGACAGAGAGAAAGTAAGAGCTCAGGATGTCTCTCTGACAAAAGCTGACTGGCAAAACTCTGTCGGTCTGCTGTGCATATTTCTTGGGTTTAGGCAGTTTTTTTCGTGAGTGGGTGCTGTGGGGATTTCTGACTAGATAAATGTGAAAAAAACTTCCACAGAAGAATCAAATGTCGGGGGTTTCGCATGGTTAAAAAATTACATCTGTCTGTAGCGGGTGTTGTATGCCACCCCAAAAACAAAATGACAAAGCACGGTGTGGGAGAGACCATTTTTTATTTTTCACATAGACTGTATTTAGGACAGCAGCTGTTTTTTTCTTCTTGCATCGTTTGGAAATATCATTGTCAATATTGCAGAAAACAGCTAGCCGAAACGCCCACAATATTGTTTTGTCTAATAGAAAAGTTCAAGTGAACCCATCAGATGATTATTATTTTCCGTAACTTCTAACAAATATCAAAAACCCCTGAACGAATATCATAACCTCAATCTGCAAAGTGTGCACTTCAAGGAAAAATTGAAAGTGCCATATATATATGATTGTACAGTTTCATATCATATTTGTATAATCATTCTATGCTTTCAAAGGGCGTTCAGACTCATTGCATAAGGTTGAAAATGAATTATAACAATATTTAATAATAATATATTCATTTTAATAATATTGACATTAATAATAATCATTGCTTTTGCTTCTCGTGTCTGGATAAACTCTTTAACGGAAACAAAATGGTTCTCAATGACGTCATGCATGTTTCGTTTACATCAATAGATATTTGTTTAAACTTTCACTTTCCAAGGTTACTTCACTCCTTGTAACGCAACATTCCTCGTGATTCCTGGAAAGGGTGATGAGTTTTTTCTTTTCAGGAAAATTTATTTAGAAATTTGATTTCCAGGTACCTAACTACTTTCACTATATATATGTGTGTGTGTGTATAGAGTAGAGCTGGGCGATTTGGCCTAAAATCAAAATCTCGATTAATTGAACATTTTAACTCGATTACAATGAACGAATATTTTATGATTTTTCTTTGCGTTCATAGTTCACTGACAAATTTTGTACAGTAAATATGCTCACATATTACAAGAGAGAGATTTCAAGGGCGCATTACTTTTACATTTTAAAACAGTTGCATGAGGTTATCTTAGTGATCTTGTAATGTCAAACGTCATTACCATTAAGAATATATATTTACTATATCGCCTAATCTTCATTTTCATCATTAATGTTTGGTTTGAATATCAGATATTCGATATAAAGATTGATTACATACTTTTTAATGAAAACACACATGAAAACACACAGCACAGATCGTGCTTGTAAATCACATAATCTTACCAATGAGAATAAAGTGTGTCGTCATCAAGGCTTTCGCAGCCGATCTTGAGCAACTGCAGCCTAATCTTAATTTTGAGTTTACTTACAGAAATGTACTTTTTGGTTTTCACGAATGTGAAAAAAATGGTGATACTTATCTCATAAACCTTATTTTCTTATTTGCTAAATATCATATTCATAAATGTAAATTTTCTAAATGTAAAACTCTTTTTTAAGATTTAAACTTGAGTTGAAAATGTATTTTGAATCAATTGAGTTATCAAAGAACACACCTAAAATTTAAGTCGAACACACCTAAAATGTTCAAGCCTCCAAGTCGCGTCTGGTGTGAACGTACAGTAACGTAACGGAGCGGGGTCATGTGACTCCACACACGGTAGAGAAAGTACTTGAAATAATTGACCTGGAAAAATTTCAGAATATAGGTTCTGAATGTCGATTTCGATTAATTGCCCAGCCCTAGTATAGAGTAGTTGACGTGGATCAATCATTTTTCATCAAAGTTGCCCTAAGACAAGAGCACATTCTGATCAACTTTGATGACTGTTTTTGATCTACTTCAAACGCTGACTACTATACACACCCACATACTGTACATATATACAAAAATAAGTGTAGATCTTTAAAGTTTTTTTAATTGAAAACCTTTGCGTAACACCAATAAAATGTATTTTTGTTTAATATATGTTTTGTGAACCCAGCAGTCCTGCTTTTCACACACATCAAAAACCTTCAAGCTGGAGATGTTCATTTATTCCACCAGTGTTGCTTTGGAAAGTTCCCGGTCTGACATGAGTCAGTAAATGCTGTTGCATCACTCTTTCAGGTAAAATACAAGGCGACTCCTCTGCACATGGCCGCTGTTATCTGTAACTGCCTGAGGGAGGAAAGACGCATCTTATCAACAGCCAGCATGCAGGAACAGGTACTGCCAAGACGCATGTCAAACAGTGTGCAAAAACCACATATACCCCATGCAACTATATTGTTAACCAAACTACATTTTGCCCTCACAGAATATTACAGCATACCAGTGTGTACGAAAGGTGCTTGAGTGTGACCTAGTTAACATGGCCGGCATCATAAATGTATTGATTGGATTTGTGACCTAGTAAAACGCATATTAGTTTCATGTTGTCATGTATTAGACATATACATGTTTCCATTTAATGGCAGGGACCACTGGAGAAGTCGATGCAAAACTCAGCCACCTTGGAAAAGCTGAAAGTTCTTGACAACAAAGTGGCAGTCATAAGAAGCAGCGTTCAGGTTTGTTGCGTCCAGTATCGGTCATCACAGCCATAGGTGTTTAGATACATGAAAAGTTAAGTGTGTGTGACCTATGCCATTATGCTTTTATCAGATGCTGGACCAGGCTGTGAAGTATCTGGAGGACATGCAGGATGATTTTGACTTTCGCTACAAAACACTTCAACTTCGAGGTGAGCCAGTGTTTGACCGTTGACACCTTCCAAAAAAATGCCACCCTCCTACTGTTTAATCACACAATTTGGGCATATGAGAGAGGATTTGTATATGAAAACATTCTCCTCTGATGTCCTGTAGATCCAGTTGACAGAAACTCTTTAACCATGAAACAAGAAGTCACTACACTTCAGGAAATACTGAACCGCCTGGATTTCAAAAGAAAGGTAAGCGTCTCTCTACAATTATAGTACTTTGCACTGTTTTTCATTTGCATTTATTCTACTTTGCAGCCATTTCCTTTTCTTGTTTGTTCAAGGTTTTGTTTACTTGACCGTATTATAGTTTTTAAACCACCCTGGGAACGTCCTGTCCTCAGACAGATGTCATTGAGTGGTTTTCACACATCTTTACATTTTCTCTCACATGTGTGATGATGCCACTATTTATGTTGATGTTTTCTGGTTACTGGTAGCCACTATGTTTGTACTTTGTTTTACCTTTGCAGGAGATTTTGTCAAAGATTGCAGATGTTATAAAGGAAATTGATACCCTGATCTCCTCCCAGCTCAACCCTGAGCTTAAAGAATGGAAACGGAGGCAACAGATTGCCTGCATCGGAGGACCGGTTTTGATAGGACTGGACCAGCTCCAAAACTGGTATAAGCCTTTATAATAACAATTAAAAACAATACTATTTACTATTTATTTGCGCAGTACAGACAAACATGAGGAAAAAACGTGGGCTGTATGCTTCTTCTTAAAAGTTTAGGGCCAGTTTTTTTTTTTAAATAAATCAATACTTTTATGCAGCAATTATGCCTTGAATTTTTCAAAAGTGACTGTAAAGACTTCTTATCTTTCTATTCATCAAAGAATCCTAACAAATGTGTCATGGTTTACACAAAATAATACAAATGTTTCTTGAGCATCAAATTAGCATATTAAATGATTTCTAAAGGATCATGGAAGAAGCTTTAGCATTAAAGGAATGCATTACAGGTTAATATAAAAATAATGATATTTATATATATATATATATATTAATATATAATTAAATCATTAAAAACAATACTTGAAATTGTAATAATAATTTCACAAAATCACAATTTTAATGTATTTTTGAATAAACAAAAGCAGTCTTGGTGTGCATTAGAGACTTCTTTCGAAAACAATACAGACCCCAAACGATTGGTGCGGGTCTTGTTTGCTTTTTACGGTTAGTAAGAGATTGTTCAAATCTAAATCAAGCCTATTTCTCATGTGAAATCATTTTACAGGTTTACCCTGACAGCCCAGAGTCTTTTCCAGATTAAACGACAGCTTGACAAACTGGGTGAACTGATCCTGAAAGTCACTTACGAGAGTGATCCGATCCCTCTCCAGAGACCACAGATGGAGGAGCAAGTCAAATACCTCATCTACCACCTCATTAAAAGGTAACATTTAGGGATTTCATGTGCTTTTGTAAAACAATTAAAGCACAACAGTTACGTACGGTGCATGAAACTCAAAGAAAGCTTCACAATAGAAAGGTGACCAGGAAACATGCACAATCTGTTTTGGTCGTGTTTGCAGCTCCTTTGTGGTCGAGAAGCAGCCATGCATGCCTACACACCCTCAAAAACCTCTAATCATCAAAACACAGGTGCAGTTTACCACCAAGGTCAGGTATGAACCACAGCCTCCTCATGTAAACAAGTCTACTTTCTCAAGGTTTTGAGCCAAAACAATCATTGCCCATTTAATTTCACTTTTTTTCATTTCAGATTACTGGTTAAGTTACCTGAGGTGGATTATCAACTCAAAGTCAAGACAACATTTGATAAGTATGTTTCCAGAATGATGTCTATTTTTATAACCTGGGTCATTCATGTATTGCAATGCATTTGTAATAGGTACAATAGTATGCAATACGTCAACCATTAATAAACTTTTAACTTGTTCTCAATGTGATGTAATATGAGGAAGCAAAACATTGTAAAGTAGACTTAATTTATTACCGTTAAACCTTTTTATTTAAAACCTGTTTGTATGCAAATAGTAGGGGAAATCTATGCATGACTGGTTAATCTATGTAAGTTGAATCTATGCAGAGTCTAATTAAGTGATTTTACAGAACAAATCTGTAAACAAGAATTATAAGCAATCTTGAATATTTCTTAGATTTTAATGCTTCTTAGACTGTGAATATATATTGTGGCATTTCTGATAGGGACATGACAACTATATACATGAAATGCAATTGTTGCATTATTTGCATCACAGGTGCCTGTAGCCCAAATATGACCATGTTTTTCACCTTTTTTTATTTTTGTGTGTGCAGAGACCTTCCGCCAGGCAAAGTGTGAGTTCACTCAACCTCAAACAGAAGAACCAGTTTCCTGTTGTTTATTTAGGCCAAATCTCTATATGAGTTTTTCAGCTAAGTGTGCAGGGGGAGGGGGACAGCAGTGTTTTACAAGCTAAATTCTGTACATATTTTACATAGTGGGTTACTGTAATTTACAGTACAGTGGAAAATGTGACTAAACTGGAAAGCTAACATTACTGAAATGTTCTTGTAGAAACAGACAGTTCTTCATCCACACCAACAACACCAAAGTGATGGATGTGGAGGAGTCGACTGGATGTCTTTCTGTAGAGTTCAAGCATCTGGTACTTCACTCTGAATCCTATCACGCAAACAAAGAAAATACTGTTAATAAGGTGTTAAATATATTTAAAGGAGTTCACCCATTGTAAGAAAATGCATTAGTCATGCTGCTCCAGTCCCACATTCTGTTTTTTTTCCACGCTCATTTTTCCATACAAGGACAGTTGGTAGTGACCATGGCCCCAAAAAGCGAATAACTTCATCCGTTCCTCTCATAAAGTTACTCAATATCAAAAGACTTTTTGTGAGACATTTTTGTGAGATTTGCATCTGTGATAACTATGAAAATGAACATGAGGGTGCGTAAGGAACATTTTCTCTCTTGGGTGAACAATTCCTTTGAGAGAGCAAAGATGTTTTAAGAGGTCTTTGTGTTTCGCAGCAGCTGAAAGAGAGAAAGTGTCCTACTGGAGGAAAAGGAAATGAGGTAAGACTGCATTATTTCTAATATCTGTGTACTTTATAGGAGTATCTCTTCTAGTGGCAAGTCTGTTTACATGATGACATTTTTGTCATGTTGTTATGCAGTTTAGAATACATCATCTTGCCAGCAGAGGGCAGCCTCACACTTTGATTCTTTGATCTTGGCATTGAAGTGTAATAATACTGTGTCTCTCTGTTGCAGGGTCCCCTGTCAGTAACAGAGGAGTTACACTCTCTCAATTTTGAGGCCATGCTGATGTTGCAGGGCCTGGATATTGATCTTGAGGTATGTTATAGTGTCTATGTAATTATATACTGTGTGTGTGTGTGTGTGTGTATATATATATATATATATATATATATAATTGATGTCAAATGATTAATTGTAATTAATCGCATGCAAAATAAAGGTTTTACATAATATACATATGTGTACTGTGTATATTTATTATGTACATATAAATACACACACATACAGTGTATATTTTGCAAATATTTACATGTATATACATTTATATATTTACGTTATATATCAGTACATAATTACAATTTATAAACTTAACATATTTTTATTAAATAAAAAAAAAAAAGTCTTATAATTTTGTAAGACATTAACTTAAGTAAAATAATAATTATTATTATTATAGCTGTGTAACCATTTGTTTTATTTATTTATTTTTGGGTTGTTGTTTTTAACATCACTTTTGATACCATTTAATGAGTTTTATATTTTTGTTCCTGTTCAGACTTGCTCCCTGCCACTGGTGGTCATCTCCAATGTCAGTCAGCTCCCAGGAGGCTGGGCCTCTGTCATGTGGTACAACCTGCTTACGGACGACCCAAAGGTGACCTTTTGATGCAAAGAAAGGATGTCTAGCCTTATAGTATCTTGTTTATAAAATAATTTAATCAGTGGCAAGGCTGGAGATAGTATTATTTGAACTTCTCTGACTTGTTTAGAACCTTGGATTCTTCAGTAACCCCATGCGGGCGAGTTGGAGTCAACTCTCAGAGGTACTCAGCTGGCAGTTCTCCAGTTTTGCAGGACGAGGACTCAACAAAGAACAACTTAACATGCTGGGAGATAAACTTCTAGGTATGTTTTTTGTTAAACTTCTCCAGCTCATCCGGGAGAAGACCTAGGCATTCCCTGGCCAGCCAAGAGACATAATCCCTCTAATCCCTCTCCTGGGTCTTCCCTGGGGCCTTCTCCCAGTGGCACATGTCTGGAACACCTCCCCAGGGGTCCCACAGATGCCTAAATCACCTCAGCTGACTCCTCTCGATGTGGAGGAGCAATGGTTCTCCTCCAAACTCCCCCTGAGTGCCCAGCTGCCCCTGTGGAGAAAACTCATTTTGGCCCCTGTATCCGGGATCTCATCCTTTCGATCATGACCATAGTTGAGAGTAGTAATGTAGATGGACCGGTAAGCACATGTGGACTGGTTGAACAAATTCCCATGAACCCTCCAGAACTAACTTCTTCTTAACTACCACTTCAGCCCGGGTGATGGTCGAGTCTGCCTCTGAGCCCCCAGCCTCTGCTTCCTCAGTGGAAGACATGTAGGTGGAATTGAGGAGGTCCTCAAAGTATTATTTCCACCGCCCGACAATGTCCCCAGTCAAAGTCAGCAGGTTCCCACCCCCACTGTATACAGTGTTAGCCTGAGGCACTGGATGGTTTGCCAGAACCTCTTTGGTTCTCCATGGTCTCACACAAACTCCTGCCAGACCCCAGTTTTTACCTCCACAACCACCCGGGCCTGCAGTCCGCTTAGCCCACTGGTACCTATCAGCTGCCTCAGGGGTCCCACGAGTCAGCCAGGCTCGACAAGCACCGTAGACATTGCGGCCACAGATGCAGGCGGCAGGATCAACAATGAAGGTGGAGAACATAGTCCACTCGGACTCGATGTCTCCAACCTCTCTCTGAATCCTGTCTCTGACAGGGGGCTCTGCCAAACATTCCCAACAGACCCTCACAATACGTCTGGGTCTGCTAAGTCTGTTTGCCTTGGGAGACCCTACCAGGGGCATATAGCCCCCGACAATGTAGCTTCTAGGATCATTCAGGCACTCAAACCCCTCCACCACGGTAAGGTGGTGATACCAGGAGGAGGTCATTTTATGTCAATAAAACATAGAAGTCAGTATTAAGCCATACTTCAATTAGGACATATAAGTAATTTTAATAAACATGCCTTAGAAAAAATCATTACTGGTGTTACATTACTGGACATGTTTTAATGTCAGTCAGTGCAAGTTTCTTTTAGTTAAAACAGCTCAGATTTACATTTAGTCTAGGACTAGGCTTAAGCCTTGTCTGTGAAACTGGGGGATTGTGTGCTATATTAGACTGTGCAGACATTTCACTAATGTTGTTTTATAAAACAGTTTTTGTAAATGTGTTTTGGCGTCCATCTAAACAGTGTTTTAATTGTTTCTGAAGGTCAACACGCTTCTTATAATGACTGCCAAGTTTCCTGGTCCAAGTTCTGGAAGGTAATATTAAATAAATATCACAAACTGCTGTTTTCAAATTGTAACAACATAAATCCAATTTGTTTGTTTTTTCTGTTGCTCTCAGGAAAACATTCCTGGAAAATCGTTCAGTTTTTGGCTGTGGCTGGACTCGATCTTGGACCTTATCAAGAAGCATTTACTTCCTGTTTGGATTGATGGGTCAGTGGCCTTGTTATCACTTCCAGATGCATGATAAATAGATATGACACACATTAGCTCCGTTATTCTGATAAGCATGTATCGCTTCATTAGTTTATTTATCAGTATAACAGTATATTTATAATGAGATTGCTATTCTGACGAATGTTTTTGCTTGTTGCAATGCATTCTGCATAAACCATTTTCTGCTTCTCAATGGATTCTGCTATTTTTTCTGTTTCTCAGCTACATAATGGGATTTGTAAGTAAAGAGATGGAACGTGCCTTACTGAAGGAGAAGGAGCCAGGGACATTCCTACTACGCTTTAGTGAAAGTCATCTTGGGGGAATCACCTTCACCTGGGTTGAGCAGGATGAAAATGGTTTGTAATACGTCTCTTTAAAGGAAAGGTTCATACAACAATTAGCTGAAAAGGTACTCACTCTCAGTCCATTCAAGATGTAGATGTGTTTGTTTTTCCATCAGAACAGATTTAAAGAAAATCAGCTGTCTTGGACTTTTATTTTGACGGCACCTATTCACTGCATAAATAAATCCAAAATGTTTTGATGAATAAACAAACTCTCTAGGTCTTGGATTGCCTGAGGGTGAATAGGCTAAATGTTACATAAATTTTCATTTCTTTAGGAATAACATACATATGATCATAAATGTAGGAGACGGTGTTACAAGTGTCCAGTTGTAAAACAAAGATAACAACATAAGAATCCTAACAGGTTCTTCAATGCCGTTTACAGTGTTCTGTGTGCGAGTCCACACAGGTTAAGCAATTACTGTAATTTCAACACTCACACAATGTCTTTTATTTGCTGAGGGAAACTCCGGTCTGGAGACGTTCCAAAATTTTGCAGATGCCCTTTATCCTTTTATAAAATAAATTTTTCTTATTTCCGTCTGCAGCTGACAGTGTAATTGTTCAGATTAATAATACCTGAGGGAAAAAGCTGTTCTTACAGTATGCATGGCTGTTTTGGTGTTCAGTGTATTTTGTCTTTATTGTATTAAATATGTTGTTTAATAATCTTGAGCACATGTTTTCTGCGGACAGGAGACCCAAAGTTCATCTCTGTAGAGCCGTACACGAAAAACCGTCTCAACGCCTTACCCATCGCTGATATAATACGGGACTATAAGGTCATTGCAGATGGTGTTGTCCCAGAGAATCCTCTAAAGTTCCTTTATCCTGACATCCCGAAGGATGAGGCTTTTGGGAAACATTACAACAGCCAGCAAAACAAAGGTTAGATGTCTGCAGATGTATCTGATTTTTAAGAATTTAGCTATGTCCCATATTTAGTTTACGGCCCTGTTACTTTTTTTACCATTACAAAAAAATTTAAACGGGCACACACACCTGTCAACTGCCAAAGTGTGGTTTTGGATGATATCAGCATAAATCCTTACAATTTTTTTTGGTGCAAATACTGTACATTAAAGTAATTTAACATTATCATTGAAGAGCAGCAATAATCATTTAAAGTATTAATCAAAAATTAAAGTATTTTCTATGTATAAACTGTTTATGTAATAAAATATGTTTTTGTAGTTTGTGTTGTCCTTTATCAGTGCAAAATTATCACAAATAAAAAAGGATTCGTGCTAATATTGTCCACTTTTCTAGAGCGTTTCCAAACTTTTGGACGGCAGTGTTTATACAGACAAGTAATTGTTTTTTATTATGTTACTTTATTACAGTTACGTTATCAACCAACTTTGTATAGATGCTAGCACAAAAGACCATTTCACAAAATACAAAAGCAAATAAATAAATCTTATGCGTGAACATGTCCCGGCACTCTGCTAAAACAGTTCACACATTGTTTTGGATAGAGCAGAATTATTAATATCATATGTTAAAAAGCTAAATGTATTTTTTTTATCTTTCAATTCAGTTTGTCCTTACATTCAGACACAGTTAGTACCAATTTCCCGTCGGAAGTGAGTATCCTAATTTCCTTCACATCAAGATTTGATTTTATAATGTTTCTTTGAGCTGCTGAATAGTGTAAACGGATTCTGATTTTCCTTCAATGTCCTCAAATCTCAGTGGTCCAGTCCAAAATGCATGTTCCTCTCCTGAACCCCCCATGTCTCCTGGAATGTTTGAAATCATCACCCAGCACCTCAGCCCCTTTGAGTTTGAAAGCGCTGTAAGTAACATTTTTTACATATTTTAAAGCTTGCAATGATGCTGTCATGTGATGATCATCCATCATTATTTGAGAATAATCCAAAGAGCATTAAAAGCAAAAACATCTGACTTGAGTTACCACGGTCAGTATCACACTTAGTGACTTACAAACACGTGCATTATTCATTCTCATCATAACCCTAATATGCTCAACATGGACCATTTATGGGTAATTTGGGGAAGAGCTGATAAAGCATGATTCAGTTACAAGAAAATGGCATGACACTGTTTTCCTTTGTTTACATTACAGATGAGTTCACCCTAGAAAGGACAACAAGCACATTTCATTTGGATCCACGATTATGGATGGGTTCAAGGATTTTCATCTCTTTATTTTAGCTTCTTTAGCTGTTTTTGACTTTTCTGGCTGTATGCCACAATAATGCATCATTCTCTATTTTCATTTGCTGACAGTTTGTATATTTCTAACATTATAACAATTTATGTACAATAAACGACTGGTCTCATCTACCTGTAAAATTCAGATTTGGCCAAACCTTAATGTGATTCCCATTTTAATGTTTATGTATATATTATGAGAAGCATTTTTTTTTTCAAATAAAGAATTTTATGGTTCATCTATGGTATTGTTAGAAGTAATAGTAGTAATAATGTGCACTCTTAAAATAGAATACAACATCCTGGCACACTGACTATTATGAGGTTGAGAAGTTGTTTGAGTGGGCTGCATCCTGCATGCTGCATGCAATATGGGAAAAGGCTCTCGCCCACATTCTTCCTGTCAGCATATGTGAAGCGTCTATACTATAAAATCCACTAGTTTAGAGCAGAAGGAATCTAACCATGTTTTCGATTGTCTTATGTAGATATCTACCTTTAGTAAGAGAAAACATCCATTAAAGTCTAATAATTAGACTTTTTTGAGTTGCAAATATGACATGCAAACTATGTCATTAAGTCTTTGGCATTTCTACAACTTAATATGCTAACAAGTTGATATCTACTTCATTCCCTTTGGTTTAGCATAAAAAAATACTGATGTCTATAAAATTTCATCAAACAAAACAGTTGGCAAGTTTTATGGATTATATGGATACTATTTTATGGAGTACACTTTCATGTCCCTGTCATATGTCTTACTACACTAAGTTAAATATTAAATCCGCTGTTTAAAAGTTAGGAATCATTTTAGATTCTATATTAATATAATAAAGTCATAGTTAAAACTGAAATGAACATTTACTCACCCTCATTTTGTTCCAAACCTGCACAAGTTTCTTTCTTCTGTTGAAAAAAAGTTTGATATTTTCAACCACACAGTTGATGGTAGCCATTGACTTGCATTGGGAAAAAATACTATGGGAGTCAATGGCTACTGTCAACGGTTATCCACGGTCCTCAAAGTTTGATCCACAAAAACACAAGACAAAATTACAGTATTATTCGCAGCTGTTTGACAGTAACTTACTGTAGATTTAAATGTATGTTATTTACTAGTTTGTTCAAAGATAAATGTTTATTAAATATTAACAAGTCCTTATCTTTACAGGAGACATTAAATAAAATAGCAGCCTTGTGCAAATCATTTCTGGGAACCAATATCAGAAGAAAATGATGAGGTTTTCTGTTTCCCAGAATGCTTTTTATGAGGCTGCTTTTAATGGTTTTATTCTGTAAAGATAAAAGACTTTTTTTTGTGTATTGTTCATTTATATTTAAATAAACTGTTGCCAATAAATTTGATAAATGTAAATCTACAGTAAGTTACTGGTTTTCACACCAAAAAATCCAAGGAATAAGTGAATTGAATTCAAGGCAAGGTGAAAGACAAGTGAATTCACGTCTGTAGAGTACAACACAGGAGAAGAAGAATAAGGAATAGAAAATTCAATGAAGCATAAATGTTAGTTTATCTAAAGTTATTGTTGACTTCATCTGTATGATAGCACTGAATCATAAAAAGTCAGTGGCAAAGACACTAGTTAATAAAATGGGATTGTTTCACTGCAGATGAACACATTATTGCAGGTTTGCATCATATTCTGAGTTTGCATTTCACTGTTGGGATTTATTTAGTTGATACTGATTCTGTTGACATTTAGTCCTACAGTAACATGTTTACACGGAGCACACATCTGTCCGTCTGAAACTTCTCTCAAAATGAGGACAGGAGACTAGTCAGTCAATAAATAAAGTTAAGTTACTCAGTTACTTGCCATAAGTAATCTGATTACCTAACTCGCTTTACTTGTATTGCCCCAACATATATCCTAAAAACCAGGAACAGGCTTGGAAACCCCTAATGGTTATTCTATTGAAATTCTATTCTTTTGTTTAAGGGATTGGTTGCAATCCGGCTCGGTTCCTTAATGACATAATTCTCCAGGAAATTACATAATTTTGGTGTGTAAACAAAAACGCATTTCCAAAGGATTTGTGATTTTAGTTTCACTTTAAATCTGCATCTGGATTCCCCCTTTACTGAACCACTTCCTTAAATTACAATAGTTTTTGTCTAATTTGTTGACTTATATCTCCTGACAAAATCATTTTTACTGTAACGTTACGTTAAACGAGTGTCATGTCTATTCTTATACGTTTGTGCCTCTATATTAAAAAAACACACACACGGACAACCAAGGGGTCTCCTTACAACATCCAGTGGTTTGTAGTGAAATAATAGGGAATTGACGTAAAAGTTTCGTTTCTGTTTAGGTCTCGCTTTCTCAGAAAACGCGTGCTTACCAGGTGGCTGTGCCTTGAGTTTCGCAACCCCCCCGCCGCCTCTCTCCCCCTAAACAGAGTATCAGCGCGTCAGCACTCATCCACGCAATACCAGCGATGCCTCCTCCTGTGTGTTTTAAGATAATAATCAATGCTTCTTAGATGATTGTGAACGGGTTTTGTCTAACTAACGTTACCGAACGTAATTCAATAATAGTCTAGTGATTCGCTAGGTTTCTGTTTTCACATCAGTTCCTATTCTGCTATCAGCGACACAGCACAGGGAGGGCAGCGCTTCTCCAGAACAGCCTCTCGTCGAGGGAGCGCGGCTTAGCGTACGCACTGAAACCTGATTGGTTCTCAGCACTGCTGTATTTGCATATTGTAATCGGAGCATTCCGATTGGCCCACAGGGCCAATGGGGGCTGCAACCAGCGTCATCATTTCATATTTTACCATTATGGGTCACTGCAGAGATATAGTTTGAAGCAGACACAGTTTAGTCTACTTGTATCTTGTGTATAGCCTGAGATATACTGCTTTTGTGCCTTGACCCAACTTCTATGTTAAAAGGTAATTTTCTACTATGTTATCTAAGCGTCATTCTTTTTGTGAAGGCTGTAGTAAAACTGACGAATGTAATTTAATATTATAATATTTAAAGCAGTTCTCTGTTTATAATGTAATGAAACCTGAGTTGAAGACATGGTAGTCTATATATTTATCCTTATTATTCTCCATACAGCTGTAATAGATGTGTTAGAATAGAATTTAATCAGTGTCTGAAATTATATTGTTCTGTGCCATAAGGTGTGGTTAAACGTATATTCTGCAGTTTTTGGTCCATTGATTTCCATTTATAAGTTATTTGCGAAATTGGGAACGCTAATGATGTAATATTTTACATTAAAAGTTCATGTTGGTCAACCTTGACCTGAAGACAAAATCAGTGCAAATGAATACAAGGGTTTGATGAGCCTTACTCCCATGCATACAAAACTGTATTTATGACTAGCCTAACTGTCTAAAGCCTAACAAAGGGAATTCTAGTGAGATTGTGGACAGTGACTTTAAAGAAAACCTCTATAAATTAAAATATTAGGCTACAATTTTTATGCATATGTGATAAATGATTAAACATGAATACATTCGTGCATTTTTATAACACTTATTTACGACACATTTTATTATAATAACTATTATTAATGACTTAATGCTAAATGTGTAGACAGTCGCGCATTAACAAGGTGACGAATTTCAACACAGGCAGGATGTTACACGTAAACGCTTTTGCATTATTTCATATGCGATTGTGCTTTTGTCTTCAGATGACACTCTGGAGCCAGCTGCAGCTGCTGGACTCTCTGTATTTAGAGCAGGTGGATCAGCTTTACGATGAGGCTTTTCCAATGGAGATCCGGCAGTATCTCAGTCAGTGGATTGAGAGTCACGACTGGTGAGAATTGTTTTCATTTATTTAATATGCTTGAATTTCTGTATCGTATCCTTGACACATTATTGTTGCTCGCAGGGAATCAGTTGCAAGTAACGTGTCTTTGGCAACCCTGCGTTTCCATGAACTCCTAAACCAACTGGATGAGCACTACAGCCGTCTCAACCTAGGAAACAACTTCCTTTTGCAGCATAATATACGCAAAATCAAACGTAACCTACAGGTGTATTGTTTTTCCAACAATTTCACATTCATTATACCTATTCGTTAATTTTTTTCATCATTCTAAATTAAAATGACCGAGCTAATAGATATTATTGTCTCCCATTAGGAGCACTTCCAGGAGGATCCTGTTCACATGGCAATGATCATAGCTAGCACTCTGAATGAAGAGAGAAAGATACTGGAAAACGCACTTAGAAGTCCAGTAAGGCTTTTGGTGTACAGCTGTCATTTCAAACCTGCACATGTATTTATCATTCATCTTAGTACATTTTCTTTTAGCCTGATGTTGGCCCACTGCACACCACGATGGAACAGCAAAATAAATTGGGCAATAAAGTGAACAATTTGAAAACGAGTGTGCAGGTAAACCATCTCAGTGAATAATGATACGTTTTTGGGGCTGATATTGAACTCTTTAAAAGACACCAAGTAAATAAAAATGTTTAAACAGCTTTTTGTCTGCTTCTAGGAAATAGAACAAGACATTCAGGCTCTGGAGGATATGCAAGATGAGTACGACTTCAAGAGAAATACTTTGCAGAGTCGAGGTAACATTTTTTTTTAGCATTCTGCCCCTAGTACTAACTCGTGCTTTGTGATATATTTAGTTAGATCAATGTTGTGAACGTAAGTTGTTGGAAATGACCTGAATGAGAAATGGTATGGATCAGCATTTTTATCTTTTCAGTGGAAGTTGAAATGAATGGCCAGATAACAAAAGAGATCCAGCAGGAGGAATTGGTAGTTAGACAAATGTTTGTTGGGCTAAGCATGAAAAGAGAGGTAGGTCAAGATTTCAGTAATATTCACATCCATAAGAACGTGCTTAAAGTCTACATGAAACAGAAGTTGCATGTGTCTTTTCTTTTCTATTGTGACAAAAATCTTAGCCTCCAAAGTTAACACAAAACAAAAAGTGTGGCCAGTTTTTTCAGTGGCTGTATGTGCTGAATAAACTGGTTTTGTGGGAGAATAGCTCATCAAACAGCTAATCCTGAACATGTTTGACATCCAACATTCATTTTTAGTTTCATAAGAGTCATGCAAAAAAAATAGGGACAGGTTCAGTTCACAGTATTTATCGATCATTTCTACAGTATCTGCAAAAATGGACTTGGTGTTAAGCTTTCTCCAATATTAGATTCGCAAACGTTGCTACCTTTTAATAGTAAGATAATCTCTGGCATCTCCAGCATGTACTCTCCACTTGAAATTATCCATCTGGTATTGATTGGATCCTTCCCATTCTTACACCAGTAAATGTGTCCTCTGAAATCATTAGGGAGGGGAAGTTATTTTGATAAAACATTTAAAAAGGCCCATGAAAAAAATGTAATTCATTTTAATGTTGCAGTTTTCTGTATTATCATATTTTTTCTTAAATATAGCATATGTATGTGTGCAGGTGGTGATAAAAGAAATCGCTAACGCACTGACTCTAGCTGAGCAGATCCAGCTCATGCTCATATCAGAAGAGTTACCCGAGTGGAAGAAGAGACAGCAGATGGCTTGTATCGGCGGGCCACCCAATGCATGTCTGGACCAACTGCAGAGCTGGTGAGAACCTCTAGGGGGCGCTTTAAATGACCTGGATACAAAATAATGACCAAATATGTAAACGTAATTGTTTCATTAGAAAGAAATTCCTTGGAGTTAAAATTTGTTCCAAATGTCTATTACTACAAGTGTGTTCATATCCAGCGTAACCTCAAGCTCATATTGTCCTTAGTTTGCTTTTGTGCTGTCCGCGGTACTGATATATTATTCTTATAATAAGCTTAATAGATGAATTGTGCTCCAGGTTCACTGTGGTGGCAGAGTGTCTTCAACAGATCCGTCAGCAGCTGAAGAAAGTTCAGGAACTGGTGCAGAAATTCACCTACAACAACGACCCCCTCACCCTGGGCAAGAGCCAGCTGGACGACCAGACCCTTTCACTCTTCAAAAACCTCATATTACAGTGAGACACCATACTTTATTCATTCATACATTTCTGTGTTGATGGGAGGATCTGTGGTGTTAAAGGTTTACAGGGTAATTTGAATAGATTTTGTGGTGTGCGTCACTTCTGAAGGATTCTAGTCTTGAACAGGATGGCAGCGGTTGTGATGTGTCTTTCAGTTCTCTTGTGGTGGAGAGACAGCCTTGTATGCCGACACATCCTCAGAGACCCTTGGTGATAAAAACAGGAGTTCAGTTCACAGTCAAGATCAGGTGCGTTACCGTTGATAACACTGTGATGTCACTAGTTTTAATCAATGGTTAATGTCTGAAAACTTGAATTTCAGTGATGCCAATGTGTATTCATTTGTAGATCACTAGTCAGACTCCCTGAACTGAACTGCCAACTCAAAGTGAAAGTCTCTATTGACAAGTAAGCAAAAGCTATATATCTATCTGTATATCTGTCTATATTTATTTATGTATTCATACAGTATATTTGTTTTTCTTCTGTAGAGATGTAACAGAGAAAGACACAATAAAAGGGTATGTGACATAACACAAATGTGATTTATTACTATTATATGATGTTTGAAATGAGCCAGTGAATTTAGATACAAACCTGCAACAATATTACTGAACAGCAGGGTTGGGGTCAATTCAGGAATGAACTCAACAATTCCAATACAAAAAAGGAAATGGAATTAAACAACAATTAAGGGAAACGGAATTGGAATTGAATTGGAATTACAGGAAGTGGAATTCAATTCAGGAAGAATTCCACTGAATTCTGTTTATTGCTGAGCAATACATTTCCCATTCATTCTCAGTTCAATTCATGAATGGCCCCAACCCTGCTGTACAGTAACTGTATTGTTTAGTACTGCACAGTGATCATTAAAATAACCAGAAGACTAGCTTGGAATGTAAAATATTAAGCTTTGTTCTGAATTAATTATTTTAACAATTGATTATTTATAAAGAAACACCATAAGCATTTGTATGCATGCCGTCAAAGCTCAAATAATCCAAACGTCTGTTTTTTGATGTCCTAGATGTAGGAAATTCAACATTTTAGGAACGTTTTCTAAAGTTATGAACTTAGAGGAATCCAGTGGGTGTCTAGCAGCTGAATTTCGTCATTTGGTAAGATGTGAAAAGCGAACAAATTACTGCTGCTAATAAACACAGTATAACGTCTAACTGAAGCTTTGTTGTTGATCTGTTGATCTCTGATTACCGCAGCAATTAAAAGAGATGAAAAGTAACAACAGAACCAACGAGGTAGGCTAAAAACACATACAGTGAAGTCAAATAAAATGAAATGAACAATTGCTGATGCTTTTCCCTTTTTATTACAGACTCCTCTCATCATTTCTGAGGAGCTGCACATACTTAACTTTGAAACTCAACTCGTTCAGCCGGAACTATGTGTTGATTTATCGGTAAAGTACTACCTATTGTGACATCAACTGTAGATCATACCAGTAATTCTTACCAGACCTGTTTTTTGGTTTTTCTTTGGTATTCAACAGATCACATCACTCCCTATTGTAGTGATATCCCATGTGAATCAGTTACCTAGTGCCTGGGGCTCTATCTTATGGTACAACATGCTCTGCGGTGAACCCCACGTATGGCCAGTTCCTCTCATCAATGTCTGTGTCTTCTGTCAAGCTATCTATTTTGACTATTGCTGTCTGTCTCACTCAGAATCTGACGTTCTTCTTGAATCCTCCACCTGTGAAATGGGGGCAGCTTTCAAAGGTCTTGAGCTGGCAGTTTTCGTCTGCCACTAAACGAGCGCTGAACTCTGAGCAGCTGAGAACGCTGGCCGACAGAGTTCTTGGTGAGTTTATATGTGCTTTATTTTAAAATGGCACAAGGTAACTCTTAAAATAGGACTTCGTAAGAGATTGTATGTCTGTTTACAGGTCATGAATCCAAAGGCGATCATGAAGGTCTCATCCACTGGAATACATTTTGTAAGGTGAGTTTATGGAAACAGTTCAAACTAAAGCAAGTTACTTTCGCTTTCTTTAACCAGCATCGATTTTGTTTGCTCCTCTGCTGACACCACATGATTTACTGCTAAAACAAAACTTAGTGAGGTCATGGAATAGCCCAGTACCACAAAGAACAGCTGTGCTTTCAAAACTCGAAACTATCTGAATATATGTTGTATTATTATTTTATAGGGAAGTGCAAAATTGTCACATCACCACTGATGAAGCAGCGCCAAGCCAATGCTTTAGCTAATAAAATGGAAGCAGAGTACATAACTTGTGTGTTTTCCACTTAGATGTCTCCTAATGAGAGGGGTGTACCATTCTGGCTGTGGATAGATGGAATTCTGGACCTTATTAAAAGACATCTGCTCAACATTTGGAATGATGGGTAAGAATTCCATCATTACAGACAATAAAACTCATACTGTACCATCTAGCTGCTGGAACGATCTGTCTGCTACAGATTAGAATCAGTTCCAGTTTAGATGTGCAAAATGTATTACTAGTATTGTAGATTTAAAAAAATCCTAGTATATATATATATATGTAAAAAATTTTATGGCGTTAATGTGATCAATTACAATTAATCACAATTTTGAAATACTTGGAGTTACCTGTAAATGTGTTGAAATAAAAAAAATGCACAATAAACTATTTTAAGGAAATATTAATTTTCACACCTCCACCAGATAACTTATGAGACATATCCTTCCCAGTCCAATCCCATTAAACATTTACCCAAATATGTATTCCTAAATAAATACTACAAAATATTTTCTTGCGACCTTAGGTGGAGTATTATGACAAAATAGATTAGGATGAAGAACTGTATGAGATCTAACATTAGCATCATGCTATACAAGACAATTTATGAGATTAATAGTACACTTTTACTCCAAACTCACTTTAAACCACCATTGAGTGTTTGTACTAACCTCCTTTTTTATGGCTGTATTTATTTCATTTATTTAAATTTATTTCAGATGTCATTCATTATTATGAAAATATCCAAATCTCAAGAAAACCACATACAAATCTTTTCCTATTATAATCGTGTGTTTATTATAATCCATAATGGTTGTTTATTTCTGCTGTGTAAAAGCCTTAACGTGTAAGCTCTGGCTGAAACTTATTTTGTTGTGAAGTTACAACCTCTCCGTTCTTAAGTTGCCAGAAATACATTATGGGGCAGTTTCCCGAACAGGGTTTAAGACTAGTCCTAGATCAAAATAAATGTTAGAGCTGTCTAAAAAGGAAAAAGCTTGCACTGACGTACCTTAAAATACATTACTGCCATTGTTTGGTCTTAAAATGCTCCCAGGTATTGCTTTTTTGTAAGACATGTTTCTAAAAACTACTTAAACGTCTAAATTAGTCTAAGTCCTGGCTTAATCTAATACCTGTCTGGGAAACCGCCCCTATGAGTGTAATACATAGTAAAAGGATCTATTTTCATCTTTATTTGTCTATACACACTTTGTGCGGCCACGGGACATTATAAAAGTAACCCAAAAAGCCACAACCCATGCACAGCTCTGTAATTTTTCCAGTGACAGCATTTTCAAAATAGCCAAACTGCGTGGGAAAACCATGACCCTGGCATCACTGGCTCACTGTACCACACAGATATCTCATTTTTAAATATTTTTTCTCTAATTTTGTGATTAACAGATTTACAAAAGAAAATGTTAAAGTCAACATGAAATCAACAAAATTAACCAAAATCTCCATTCTCTAAAGCAATATTTCAGTTTATAGTACTGTAACTGCCTTGAACACAGAAATTTCTTTGACATTGTTATCCAGTCCAATTTTATCTTATATATTCATATAAATATTATATACAGGTATATTATAGGGTTTTTGACTAAAGAGCGAGAGAAGGCTTTGTTGAGCGACAAACTCCCGGGCACTTTCCTTCTGCGCTTCAGTGAATCCTGTCGAGACGGAGGAATCACCATCACATGGGTGGATTATTCAAAGGACGGTGTGTTCTGGTTTGAATTGGAGCATTTGATTCATTATTTATTTGTTTAGATAAACAATATTTGTCTTGCACTATTTTAATGTACATGAATGAATGTCATCAAATACAGGTGAACTTAAGACACATTCAGTGAAGCCCTACACTAAATCAGATCTGGCGTCTATTTCCTTGCCTAACGTCATCCGTGACTACACCCTCACCGCTGCGCAGAAGATCCCAGTGAACCCCCTCGTCTACCTTTACCCAGACATCCCAAAAGATGAGGCCTTTGGTCGCTACTATATCAGCTCTTCTGAAGGTAGATATTATTTTATATATATATATATGTATTAGTCCTGTCAAATGATTATTCACCCTGAATCACAGGATATTATGTAGCTTGTCAGTGATCTACAGCTCTGTGTATTAACTGCCGCTCCATTTGAAAACAGCTAATCAAAGAACCAGCTTTACTGACGAGACGCACATTAATATATTATGAAATATATTGGTAATCACATCCAAAATAAAAGTTTTTGTTTACATAGTATGTGTGTATTTTTTGTGCATATAAAAAGACACACATACAGTATATATTTAGAAAACAATTGCATCCATTACATTATATATTCATATAATTTATAAACATAACCTATTTTTATTAAATATGGACATGCATGTGTATACATTTATATATATATATATAGTAAACATTATTTTATTTTAGAATATGTGTATATAGTTAAATGTATATATTTATATTAATATAATCTATATTATATATAAATATATTTATTTAATATATAAACATAAAATTGCACTTAAATAATAAATATAAACAAGCATGAATGTGTATTTATGTATACAAAATAAATGTACACACATATGAAAACTTTTACTTTTGATGCGATTATATACATAGATATATAGCCCCCCCCCACACACAAACACACATACATACTGTATATGGAGACGTTATTTACGCCAATAAATAACAATATGTTGCACCAACTGTCATTGATTTTAATAAAAGCACCTTCAAACTTTCTAAAAAAAGAAAATAAATTCTATTTAGTCATGGTAGAAAACAATACTACAGTTCACAAAGACTATTCTGGGACTCTGCTGTTGTAAAATGTTTAACAGTAAAACTTTTTAACATTATGTTAGAGAGCATGTCTGTGTGTATTGTCAATATCAACATTATCTTTCTTTTGTCCTTCAGATACAGAAGAGATGGAGACAGACAAACCTAGGATATATGACAGGCCATACATACCCAGGCGCATCATTTCTGTGTCAGATGAGTAAGTTATTACTTTACTTTTTTTATATATATATATTTGTGTTACTATATAAAACAATATTCATGTCTTATTTATCCATGTTTTTAGACCTTTTTCAAGACCCCATATGTGTTAGAGCACCTCGAGGCAAAACCAATATACTCCGACAACTTAATCCAGAGCTTTTTTATGGAGGAAAATTAATCTGTCTCTAAAAGTATTGTATCTGGTGCACAGATATCTATAATGAATAATGGACACAAATAGTGATGCCTTAATAATTTTTTCTTTGCGTGGGTTTTCTCTATATAAAGACCTACTACATTTATTCTCCGCTCGTGTGAAGAAGAGGAGCCATTTACTTAAAACAGGGTAATCCGGTTCTTTTTGTTTGTTTGTGTAAAAATGTGAAAATATTGTAAAGAAACTTGCATGTTGCATGGATTTTACTTATTTAGAAAAAGATACTGTTGAAATGGATATACAGAAAAACTTTGAAAAATTGTTTCTGTGAAGACGTTTGTTTGTGAAAAGGACATTCTACGGTGGCCGAGAAGTGCAAAACACGTAGTCATGTAGACATGCTTTTAACACACCACAACATCAAGATGAGTTTGTGCTTAAAAGCATGTCTAGAATCACGCCATATGTATGTCCTTCTTGAAAATAGTGCAGAACATACTCCATTTTCCTCCTACGTAAACAAGTCTAACTTCCTGGATGTCTTGATTGACAGGAGTTCTGTCCAATCAGCAGCGACCATGCTGGTCACACAAAATACCTACCTTTTCCGGTTTGATTTGTCTTTGTGGTTTCCGACTCGCTATTTTGTTTCCGGAGTTGTTGTTGTGTTTTATGGTTTGCTGTTTTGTTTTTAGATTTGATACTGCGTTTTCTAATTTGTAATTTTGATTCTGGATTTGATATTGGGTTTTCAGATTGTTTTTTTTTGTGTTGCGATTTGTTGTTGTGTTTTGCACTTCTCGGCCACCGTAACATTCTCCGCCATCTTGTGAAGCACTTTTTTATTTTTTGCACATTAAAATATCTTTTCATCCAATTGCACATGTACTGTACACACACACACCAACCATGTACAGTCTAACAGAAATAAACCTCAACCCACCTTCTACAGTTAGAAATACTGCTGTAGATCCAAGCCAGGTCCATTAGGCAATGTTGCATACTGTCATGTGAATTAAAAACAGAGTATTAAATGGATTATATTTATGTATAACACATTTTTAAAAGCCTTTTTTCTCCATCTTTTTCTCCATATGGTGATC
>JAUMHI010000049.1:1878775-1892566 GCA_032359435.1 Enteromius unitaeniatus
GAACGAACCGATTCTTTTGAACGGCTCATAAACATGAACGATGGGAGCCGAGTCGCGGCTGGGGGGAGCCGTTCTTTTTATCCTGTGCGTGTTTCACACAGATGCACACAAACGAGCTTCTCCGGGAGACTGAACAGTTATAGGGGGAAGGGTGCACCCAACGCGGGGGTGCTACTGCCTAAAAGCATCAGTGTTGCCAACTATTTCCAATGAAAAGTAGCTAAAGCCTGCCCGAAAACGAGCTAAATGTTGCCAGATGATGTCACGCACTAATTTGCATATAGTGCATACTAATGTTGCATAAGAGTGGTTTACTCAGCAAAATAAGACAATCAGCTTTCAGTGTGGGCGGGCTTTTATTTATTTTCATCAGTTCAGTGCACCCTACTCCAGTCATGGCCCAAAAAAGAAAATACAAAACCCTCTTCACCTTAGATTACACTAATGTAAATAGTTATGTTCTATTCATATAACATTCTTGTGTAAAATACTTATAGTCTTGTTTCAAATAACTTGTTGTGTAACTAAATAGTTAGTATTTCACCCTGAAATTAGTTTTTGCAGGCTATGGCCGTCGTTATCAGCACAGTTCATTGCACCGCTGGGTTTTGTTTTCAAAAAAGAACCATCTTTGGCATGATTCAGGATTCATCCAGCAATGGAACTAATCCGACTCTCAACTGATTCAGTGATTCGATCGGGTTTGCAAATCCAACAGCGTCACAATTTTTTTTTCTTCTTCAAAACAACTTATACGTTTAAATATGTGTTTCATTTATTCACATAATCATTTTCAGATTAGAAGAATATTAGCTGAAATTAATCCATAAATGTCTTTGTAAATGGTTATCTTGGTCATTTTTTCACTAATTTAAAAAGGTTTTGTGTGCGTAAGAGATTAATGCAGGATTATATACAGATAATGTGCGCATACATTTTTATGAGGCCAGAATATGTGTTAAGAAATGAATAGTAATCATGTTCTGATTGTGCTCCAGGTTCACTGTGGTGGCAGAGTGTCTTCAACAGATCCGTCAGCAGCTGAAGAAAGTTCAGGAACTGGTGCAGAAATTCACCTACAACAACGACCCCCTCACCCTGGGCAAGAGCCAGCTGGACGACCAGACCCTTTCACTCTTCAAAAACCTCATATTACAGTGAGACACCATACTTTATTCATTCATACATTTCTGTGTTTTTAGATCACATGCTGTAGAAAAAAAATAGGCTTTTGAAAGAGGATTCATGGGTTCATGGGGGAATTTGAATATATTGTGGTTTGTAACTTCTAAAAGATTACAGACCTGGACATGAAACCTGATGTAATGTGTCTTTCAGTTCTCTTGTGGTGGAGAGACAGCCTTGTATTCCGTGGTATCCTCGTAGACCCTTGGTGATAAAAGTAGGAGTTCAGTTCACAGTCAAGATCAGGTGGGTTTCAGAGATTATTGTTATATCAAGACACTGTATTGGAACTCATTCTTATAGACAACAATTGTCATTGCTTTATGATACTATAGACTACTAGTCAAACTCCCAAAACTGAACCCTCAACCCAAGGTCAATATTTCTATTGATAAGTAAGCAAATATTTATCTCGATTCAAAAATTTTATTGCAAAGAAGTTGCTTCTATGGCCTTTGTGTGTTTGTGCATTTATGGATATTTCTCTAATTTAGAGATTTTTCTGAGATGGGTACGATGAAAGGGTATGTAACACATTAACCCACAGATAAATGCTCATTTCAATTACCGAGCTCATAGTTACAAATACATATGGAAACACATTTAGGTTTTTATGCATTTCAGAACTCACTAACGCAATGAACTGTTGTGCAATGTCCTGCTGTAGATGTAGAAAATTCCTTCTGTTAGGTACTGTGAATAAAGTTATGACCGTGGATGAATCTAGTGGATGTCTAGCCGCTCATTTCCCTCATTTGGTATGATGATAAACACTGATATAGTACAGTAGATAATAAATAAATGATCAAATGTAAGTAAATGAATAAATGACGTTCATATTTACTGACTTAATTTTTCTTGATTTTACTTTCTAATTAACACAGACTGCAAGGGAGAAGAGACCTATTAACAGAAGTAAAGAGGTAGAACAAACTAATAAATAAAGGTCAATTACCAATTATTGTTATTTATAAGTAGCTTTCTTCTTTCTTTGCAGTTTTCACTCCAAATTTTTGAGGAGCTGCACTTCATCAGCCTTGACACGCAGCTCATTCTGCCTGAACTCTGCATTGATTTATCGGTAAAGTGCTGAAAGTGGACTTGAAATGCAGTGTTTATTTGAGACAAAGGTGCAACATTAAACGGCTGTAACTGCAACATCGGATAATATGTTCAAACAGATCACATGTCTTCCTGTGGTGATGTTGTCCGGTTGTTGGCTACATTGGGCCTGGGGCTCTATCTTATGGTACAACATGCTCTGCGGTGAACCCCACGTATGGCCAGTTCCTCTCATCAATGTCTGTGTCTTCTGTCAAGCTATCTATTTTGACTATTGCTGTCTGTCTCACTCAGAATCTGACGTTCTTCTTGAATCCTCCACCTGTGAAATGGGGGCAGCTTTCAAAGGTCTTGAGCTGGCAGTTTTCGTCTGCCACTAAACGAGCGCTGAACTCTGAGCAGCTGAGAACGCTGGCCGACAGAGTTCTTGGTGAGTTTATATGTGCTTTATTTTAAATAGGACTGAGTAGATGCACATAATTAAAAGAATAACACTTATCTTTTTTTTTTTGGTTCACTTTTAAGGTGGAGAAGCCCAAGGTGATCCTGAAGGACTCGTCCACTGGAATACATTTTATAAAGTAAGTATGTAAAAGACTTTTACAAAGACAGGAAAGTTGCTTTCGCTTTCCTGAACAACCTCGTTTTTGTTTGTTCCTCTGCTGTCACATGATTTACTGATAAAACAAAACTTAGTGAGAACACATGATACGGCAGAGAAGACATTAACTAAATACTAAGAAGTGTGATTCTTTGTGAAGTGAAATAACTTGATTAACGACAAGCTGAAGCAGCGTTTTTTATAATTATTTGGTATTCTTTTCTAGGCGTCTGGTGATTCATTCTGGCGGTGGATATATGAGCATCTGGATCTTACTAAAAAATATGTGCCCGACATTTGGAATGACGGGTAAGAAATCTGAGGGGGTTAATCTTCACGGTCTAAATGGTGCTATTGTGCCATTCATGTGAAAGCCAATGACATTTAAAATCACTGACATCAAAATCAGCATTTTTCAGAGTTTCAAATTGAATTATTTTAAGGCTTCGAGTAAAACTGCTGTATGGCCTTTGATACTTTAATAGTGCATTAGTCACACGGCCTACATGTATGTTCATGGTGTACAGGTACATTATAGGGTTTTTAAGTAAGGAGAGAGAGAAGGCTTTGTTGAGTGACAAACTCCCCGGCACTTTCCTTCTGCGCTTCAGTGAAAACTCTGGATGGGGAGGAATCGTCATCTCATGGGTCGAGCATTCACAGGACGGTTTGTACTAGTTTGAACTGGAATATTTTGTTTTGTGATCTTGGCGTGTCTGAAACATCTCTAAGATTATTGTGTCAGCACAGGTGGTGAAGCTGTGGTGCATTCAACAGAGCCTTACACTAAAACAGATCTGAACAACATCTGTTTACCGAACATCATCCGGGACTATACCGTCACTAACGGAGAGAAAGATCCAGTGAATCCACTCCTCTACCTTTACCCAGACATCCCAAGAGATGTTGCCTTTGGTCGTTACTATACCAGTGCATCTGAGAGTAAAGACTTTTACATTCACATTTATGCATTTCACATTTGTATCACATTTTTCCTGGTATTTGCACATAATAGTCTGTTCTTTCAGCTGTAGGAGGGATAAATGAAGACAGACTTTCTGTTTTGAAAATCCAAGACAGTACAGCCGCGTGTCAATGAAGGCCACAGGTTGGATATGACTGAACATGATCTCACCTGATCTAGAGAGTTAAAGCTTTGAACTGGTAGAGAATTTGTGGGTTTGATTCTCAGAGATAACCAATTAAACAAATATCTTTCATGCATTGTGAGGTGTTTTGGATAAAATGCATATATGTAGGAAAATATTCTTGTTAGTGTGCTAGACATGCTGCATCACTTATGGTGTTATTATTGAATTTAGGTTCCTTGGGACATTTTTCTCTCTGTATTTTTATATTGTTTTGTTTGTATATGATGTGTGAGTAAAATTACACTCTTTGAATTACTAACACACATGGATTTATTATTGCACATAAAAGATGAATCTTAATATACCATTGCTTTAATTGCACAAGTACACACACTGACTGCGAAGTCAGCCAGACGCAGTCTAATAGAATTCAGCACGAATGATATGCTTCAAGGAATACTGAACAGAGCTACATCCATATACTTTGACATGAACGTCATTTTTGTCAAATCAACTGACTTTCCTCAAGTGTTTGGTCCGTGTGAAGAGGTTGACATCCTCTTCCTGCTGCTAAAGCAACACAATACAAACTACATTTACAGTAATTTAACACTTCCTAAAATATATGGAAATGCCCAGATTCTTTGCACAAATGCAGTGTCTTTTATTCATAAATAAAGAAGGGTTTAATCTGTATCCAGTAATGAATAAGCAAATGTTGAGGATTTACATAAAAACTTGTGTTTTTTTTTTATAACTTCACATCAGCAGTAAACGTTTATTTTTGATCGCTTTTGTTCTCAGATTACAATATTCTAGAAATACAGTCATTTTGGGGGCTCTGCGTGTAAATATTTAAAATATCAGTGCACTGACGAATATATAAAGAGCATCTGATAACACGGTGGAGACTAACACAAATAACGATGTATTTGGCAGTGGTTAAAATGCGCAAATAATGAGGTATAATAAAATAAAAGTGATACACATGTAAAAAATGCATGCAAACTTACGAGACGCCTTCTCGTATATCTGATTTTAATATTCGTGGCAACGGACTGTTTGCTAATGGAAATGTATGGTAATAGTCTCCAGTGTCGATTTCGTTCTGCTCTGTTGAGCTACTGTGTTTCAGCATAAGATATGTCAGCAGCTTCTGTGTCGTGAGCGCTTGCGCAACCGTGCCACATCTCATGCCAATTTTTAATAAAAGAACCCTTCCTGTTTTTAATGGCTCCTGGTTTACTAAACTGGATTGTTTGGTACTTGAGTTTGTCCGTTTGCCATCGGGACAACAATGACATGTAGTCATCATTACCCACGCACGTCCTGATTTTGCTGAGTTAGGCGTGTTCCAAAACATATTTTGTTGACCCTGGAAAGACATTTTAGTCCAAAATTTTTGTTTTGACCATATCTCTACACCTAACCCTAACCCTACTCATGAGTATTGCCTAAAATCAGAGGAAATGATACATGACTGACACTGATGTACAAGCACCAAACACTGATTGTAAGCCTAAACTTCGTTTAAACGGCCATCATCATGACTTGCACACTTTCTTGCAAGAAAGAAGTTGTGAACGAGACATAAACGTCTCACAAAAGCATGTTTCGTCAAACGAAAAAAATATCAAAAAACGAAAACATGTCTTCACATACAAGAAATACTGATATTAAGAGAGAGAGCAGTCCTTCACCAAATGGTGCCCTCTACAGTAGTTTTCAAACCTATCCTGGAGGCACATTTTGTACACCTCCCTCATCTTATACACCTGATTTTACTCACCAGCTCCTTAGTAGATGCCGCAAAACCTGAACTGGATGTATCTGATATGTATAGGAGACATACAAACTATGCAGGACAGCTTTGAAAACCACTGCTGTAGTGCTAGTGGAAATGGTTACGTCTCCAGCATCCCGTCCAGGTTTTTCTGGGTGCTCTCTTTATCTGCGTCAGTGTTCACCGGCGGGTTGTTTTTAGTGTTGTGCTCCTGCAGAAGCGCGAGCACCTCGTGATGACCGAAGTGAGTCGCCTCATCTATAGGTGTGTTGCCCCACCTACAGGACATACATCTTATTTTATTTTGTGGTTTCCACATAGCTGTTTTATTAGTGTAAAAATATTGGATGATGATAATAATAATTAACTTTAATTATTAACGTTAAGACATAAGCTTGTTGCTACTGCAATACTATTCTAAAATGTTTAAAAACAATTCATTTACAATTGTAATTCAAAACAACTTATAAAAAGTGTAAACATTTATCTATCTGTGTCTGTGTGTGTACAAAGAAATATATTTCAAACTTCTAATAAATCTGAGCTGTATAATGATTCATTCAGATTATATAAGTCATGAGGCAATAATAATAATACATACATGCATACATTCAAACTGGATTTTAATGTATTTAATAATAATAATAATGACATATTGCACTCACAAAAAGAAAAATTAACCTTATTTTTGTGGCTTGTATGTGATGACTTATCAACATCCAGTTAAAATTTCTAAAACGTTTTGCAAAACCGTCATGAGTAACCTGATGTCTTCCAATCACTTCATTTCTATATTAAAAAGGCTAAGAAAATGAATATTTGCTCTAAAATCTAGTGTTTTGATGATTTTTGCTCACCTGTCCTTAGGACCAGGATTCACCTTGCAGGCCTCTAACAGAAAACGCACAACCTCGATATGTCCTAAAATGAAAAGGGATAGTTTAATGTATGCAACACATACTACAGATGTAAAAACGCAGTGTAGTGAAAAAAGCGTCAAATAAATATTTAGTTAATCACCCAGCAATACAGAATACAGTATTTGATGACCTATATTTATAGTGATTAAACTAGAATGAAAAGCATACATAAGCAGCAAAAATATACACATTGTAAGGTTGGCCAGCATTGATCATCAACAATATTTAAAACATTACCACTTTTGACCACCAAGTGGTTTAGTGACAAGGACATGCACACAGCCTAGCTTTCCGTTTGTCATCTTTTTTGTTATCTTACAGTTCGTTGACTGCCAGCCGGCAAACAATCAGATAGCAAACTAACAGACACCACTGGCTCTCGGCTTTTAATAAGTGACAGCATGTGCAGTGTTGTACCCTCAGCGGCTGCTACATGCAGCGCCGTCCTGGAGTCGTAGTCCCTCTGCTCCATGTCCATGGAGGACAGCGCAAACCTGCAGTCATGTACAATGAGAATATCAGAGAAGCAGAACCCAAAAACCTGTAGGCAATGAAGAACTTAGTACCTTCTGAGAGCAGAAACATCTCCTGTGTAGGCAGCAAAGAGGAGGTTGATGACCGATTTCACCTGGAATGATAGAAAAGAGCCTTTGTGCAATAGAAATAAGTTTTCATGCACAGATGGTTGGCAGAAAGGCAGACCCCCAGAGTGTCTCCTTTAGCTCTAACAGACCGGAGTGAATAGAGAAATGGTGAGAAGAAAGACAAATGAAATCAAGTTCTCTGAAATATGAACACTTGAATTTGACAGTTCTTTCAGGTGGACGGCAGTTGTTAAAAGTCTCAGGGTTCCTAGACCTTCCAATATAAAGTCTATTTTAAAATGGATTTTAATAACATTGTGTACATTATAATAAATTAGCAGGAATCATTTGTATATGTTGTCAGAAGATGAAATCAAACACTGAATGGATGGCAGAACCCACGCAACACCTTCTATTAAAGACCCTTCCTTAAATCATTTCATTTGATTTAGTAGCAGCCGGATACATTTGGTTTGAATTAGAATCTGATTATATAAATGTGCAAAGCAAGCCATGCAAAAGAGCTTTACAACCCTGTAAAAAAATGTGTTAAAGGCCAGTGCTGGTGAGAAACAGGAAGGCACCAGTAGGGGGCAGCCCTTCATGTTAGCCAGCCAAACCCCAACTTTCAACACCACAAATGCAGACAACTTACAAAAAAGATCCCATCTTGTTGCAAAGCCATCCTATTCGTGCCTTTCCTAGTAAAGAAACCAACCTCGAATAACAATCAGATGTGTAAAATATGAGTTTTACAACACAAACACTTGGTATTTAACGTTGGATGAAAAATATACATGAGAATTAACATATAATGACAATGCTTTTAAATGAATGTATAATTTATATATAGTTCATGTTTAAATACAGTGTCTTTGGGCCTAAAGATCATCCGATCTGTGTGTGTTTAATTATAATCGAATTACACCTAAGACGGTTTAACGTCTTAAATAGAAACACAAAACACTGCTCCTGTCTGCTAATGTGTAATTATTCTCCAGAAATGTGCATGTTAGTTTCAGATTAAGCCAACTAGAAAATAGACACACTCCCCCAGTTTCACAGACAAGGCTAAATTGCATGTTTGAGCGGTCTCGGATGAAAAGATCTTGCTTAAAACATGTCAGTGTCATTGCTCTGAGGTAAGATGCACACCTGTAATATTTTCTTAAAAGGCATTTGCTTACATATCTACATATCACTGAGTTTAAAACTACTTGAAGGTCATACGTTGCTTTGAAAGCTGTTGCTAGCTAACGAGTGAGAATGCACCAAGGTGGATGAGGTGAAGCGGGTCATGTCTGTGTCATGTTACACTGTGGTATCAGCATGTGACCCACACACACACACACACACACACACATCGACAGCCACTGATGTCTGAATGAACATGTAATGTGAGTCAGTGTTTATGAGAACAGGATGTGCTGATAAACTGCACTGGAAGTGCGATAGCTGCATTTGCACAGAAAGCCTAAAAACTGAACTTACAATGAAGTGCAACAGAAAGCGGGAGAGCTATCAACACCTGGTAAAGAAATGTACATGACTTTTCCAATTGTGCACCATTACTGAATGAAGTTTCAAAAATGCTCACACAAATATAATATTTTGTAAAATAAATGTTATATATATGAATGGTGCTTAATTTATTGGGTCAATTATTAAATAAAAAAGTGACTTTCATGTTTTCCTTGAACCTGAGAATCCTTTCATAGAGATATGTTTTGTTATGTTTTTGTGGTCTTCATGCAAGCTGGAGGCAAACGGGCCTTTTTAAGCATAGCTGGCATTTAAGCGATCAAGAATGATGTTTCGCGACAAAATTTGTCAGAAAAAAAACAAAAAAAAAACAACGAATAAAATAATGAAGTAACATATTCCCTCATCATTTTCTAAAACACACAAAACAACAACAAATAGAACACAAATGAGTTTGGGTGATAATGAGATTAAATACATTTATTAATGATACAAAAAAAGAAAGAAACCAGAACAAATGACATAAATACACAATGAGAAAACAAACGTAACTGTTATGACAGAGTAAAACCAGATGATAATATACGGTGATGAAGCATTTGACAGCTGTTCAAGTAATCAGAGCATATATATGACTGTTAAAGCTGTCAGTGAGCATGAGAAACACTTCTCCACTAAAGCAGCGCAAAAACAAGACATGAAAATTATCCTAAAAAAAAACAAAAAAAAAAAACCACACACACGCATAAAACCTGTGAAGCTAAGCAACAAAACCCCAAAATATACAAGCCTGTGAAAGCAAAGCAACTCATGCGAACATAAAATGAACCTATATATTTAAAAAATCATTATATGCAACGAAACAGATAATACTTAATATCTTCCTGATAAGGGCAGCATCTTTCCAACAATAAAACCACTTCAGAAGCTTATCCAGGCTTAGCTTGATATAAACCAACATTTGAACTATTAATAAGGTGCATAAATGTTTCTAGCGATAATATACGAAAATAAACAGACAGAAGCGGAACTAAGGGCAGGTTTTGTAACATTACTGAAGTCACTGCGAAGATGGTCTGAGAGCAGGGTTCAACTGGCTGCTGAGCAGTACTACTGAAACACTGCACACTACCACAGTCACCGGAACAAGCAATTCAGCAGGAACGCATCGTGACTAATCTGGAAATGAATTAATAACCCTGTTCGCAACACGAGGTCCCTTTTAACTTGGTTACATTCAAATCACACCTTGAGGATTTGGCCAAAATGGAAAATACTACTTCATCTGCAGATGGATTACTAATACCATAGTAGTCAACAACGTCACACGTTACTTATACATGCGTCACACATGACTGTATATTTTAGAAGTCTAACATATATCCCAAGTCATATAATAGCTTTATTTAGGGAACAAGCTAAATTCATATTCATACGCTAAATTTGCACCAAATGTAATTTAAATCACCTAAATATCCATCTTTTACCTTACAGACGGTTTCAACAACAAAAACAAAATCTGTTTGCTGCGTAAATCAAACCTAATTTTTTAAAATGCAGACTCGTTCTCTGCCAGCAGGAGGTGCTTTAAGCAGGAGAAACGGTAACGGCTGTAGACAAAGCAGCTCTGAGCGTACAAACGGGATGAAGTCTGAAGTCTCCCTTTAAGAATACAGGGATATAAACCACTCACGCCTCGGGCTGATTTTCAAACGTGCACCACATGCTCATGTTTACCCAAAGAAGCCTTTTGGAAAATCGGTCAGTTTTTAGCTGTGTTTGTAGCCGGGGACATTAAGCAGACCGATAAACAAACACAGACCAGAGGTTAACTTTGGTCCAGGTGCGTAATCCCAAAGAAACAGTCTATAATAGCAAGTATATGGCTTTATAAGACTTAAATTATAGTCAGATGGGCATTTTAAGGAGATTGTTTTATATTTCTCCCACAAAAAAAAACCCAAAAACTAATATATGGCTTTAGAAAACTTAAAATATAGTCAAATGGACAACTATTATGGGTCTTGTTATGATATTCCATATAGAATACGGTAAAAAAAAAAAAAAAAAAAAAAAAAATATATATATATATATATATATACACACCTAAAGGATTATTAGGAACACCTGTTCAATTTCTCATTAATGCAATAATCTAATCAACCAATCACGTGGCAGTTGCTTCAATGCATTTAGGGGTGTGGTCCTGGTCAAGACAATCTCCTGAACTCCAAACTTTATGTCAAGCAACAGCAGAAGATCCCACCAATGCCACGGGCTACCTGAGCATTGTTTCTGACCACGTCCATCCCTTTATGACCACCATGTACCCATCCTCTGATGCCACTTCCAGCAGAATAATGCACCATGTCACAAAGCTCGATTAATTTCAAGTTGGTTTCTTGAACATGACGATGAGTTCACTGTACTGAAATGGCTCCCACAGTCACCAGATCTCAACCCAATAGAGCATCTTTGGGATGTGGTGGAACAAAAGCTTCGTGCTCTGGATGTGCATCCCACAAATCTCCATCAACTGCAAGATGCTATCCTATCAATATGGGCCAACATTTCTAAAGAATGCTTTCAGCACCTTGTTGAATCAATGCCACGTAGAATTAAGGCAGTTCTGAAGGAAAAAAGGGCTTAAATACCGTATTAGTATGGTGTTCCTAATAATCCTTTAGCTGAGTGTATACAGTATATATACTCTATCTGTGAAACCTTTTTTTACCTTTTCTTTGGTTTCCAGGCTCACAGGGTCGATTCTGCGCATGAAGTTGGTCTCTGTGCTTACATAGAAATCTCCCTTGTACTTAACAAAGCTCACTCCTGCATTATCAGTCGCCGCTGTTAATCAAACACATCTGGGGATTAGTTTTTGACATTCATCCGTTCTTGTCCGTTCTGATCTAATCTTCATGGGCCTACAGTCAAAGCAATCTGTCAGAATGATCTGAATTTATAATAACATGCCACTGTCATCTCCAACAGATGCTTACTTGGAATCTGAAAACGTGAAAAGAACCGGGCAAAGATGTTCTTGCATGGATCAGGAGTTGCCAGGGTGCCAAACTCAGACACCACAATTCGATTCTTCTCTGCATTTTGCACATAAGAGTCACTGCGCAAAAAAGAGCTGCTGTAGGTCACCTGGCCATCTTTAATGTGGAAGCGATGCATCAAGGCCATGCCGTCAAACCAGTGAGTGAATCTGAGGAGGAGCAGATGAAGCCAAACAAGCAAAGTAAACCACCAGATAAAAAAATTAACAGATCTTGCTGTAATTATAGCAAAATATTGCTAACTTACTTGCTTTCACCGAACTCAAATCTTCCAGGTCCATTTCTTAGGAAGCTGCCAGTGATCCAGGAGGGAATTTCACCTTTAATAACTGTACTAATGGGGTCTGGGGCCTCCTCCACTGAGCTCACAAGAGGACCAATGAACTCCAGACCACTGGCAGATGGCCGTTTTTTGTTAACTGAGAAGAAATCACGCCATAACAAATCAAATCATGGTGTGAGGTGTGACACAGACAATGTGACGGATGATTAGACTGTAAAGTATTTTGGAGGACATCAGAGTTAAATGAGGAACTGAAATGGTATCTTACTTTATTCATGAACTGAGTGCATTAATGCAGAGAAATTATAATAATTTATAACCAAACTTGCTAAATGCTAAAGTATAGCATTTCATAGACTTGAAAGAATAGTTCTTTAAAATGCCAGTTTAGCACAATTAATAAATGCACCAGTTCCTTTTTACTATATGACAACAGGGACAAGACTAACTTAAGCTAGCTTAGCCTACAGGCAATGCATTTGACTGATAACTATAAGATATGGCTTGACAAAAAACTACAATCATCCACCCAAAGGCCTATGAATACATAACACTGAGATAAGGCTACAGAAAGAGCATACAAATTCTTACCTGGCACTTTATACATTGTGTCTTGTGCCGGTTTAGACATGACTTTGGCTGTTAAGATTCTCAACCTTAATAACATATGAAGCACTAAACACAAAAAGTAGAACAGAAGAATAACAGATGGTGGCAATATAAGACTGCCCCATAAACACATGACAGGGTGGGATGGGCTAAATCAGCTAAAATGGACCTTGTACAGAGCCAAAGCAATACAGTGTGTCACTGTTCAGAGTGAACACATTAAACACGTAACTGCTTCATTGTTTAGTTATGTAGATTGTTAACCTCTAAAGTCAAGCTTTTCATGCCTTTTAACAGTGATATTCATGAATATCACTGTTAAAAGTGACTGTAATGGCATTATTTTTTTTTTAAAAGAGAGTCTTATGTAGTCAAAATGTATAACACATCAACAAATATTTAAACACTGCAATAGAAAGACAAATAAATACCTTCCTACAGATACAAATGCAGTGCTGTTCAAATGTTTGGGATCAGTAAGAAGTTTCTTATGCTGCATTTATTGAATCAAAAAATATTTTATTAAATCAATACATTTTGTAAAATATGATTGCAATTTAAAAGTAATAATCTTCTATTTTAATATAATTAATTTTCTATTCAAAATGTAATTTATTCATGTAAAGCAATGATGAATTTTCTTAACTCACTACTCCACTCATTACTCTTTAGTGTCACATGAACATTGTTTACTCAGAATAATAATTTTGAGTTACAATAAACACAACTATTCAAAAGTTTGATGCCAGTAATTTTTTAATTTCTTTTTTAAAGAAATGTATACTTTTATTCAGCAAGGATATGTTAACCCCTTAACTGCTACTCACTTTTCTGAACACAGACATTACAGTGCATTATCAAAACGTACATTTTTATAATTCACGAATGAAAATTAATTTTGTAATATTTTTTTTATGTATCATTTAATGGCGATGCAACGTCTGATTTTAAAGGATGAATTTTCAGATTTTACGTTTTCAATTGATATATCACCTATAGCACCTTATTTTACAGTATATATACTACAAACAGGCATGTCCTTTCAGTATTGTAACGTTCTATGTCTGTTTAGTTCTGTTTAGTCTCTGTGTTTTTGTATTTTTGGTTTCGTTTTTGTATTTCCTTC
>JAUMHI010000049.1:1892666-1913556 GCA_032359435.1 Enteromius unitaeniatus
TTAAAAAAAAAAAAAAAAAAAAAAAAAAAATATATATATATATATATATATACACACCAAGTTAAAGACTGTGTGTGTCGAGACGTGGTTTATTATGCATGAACACAACATTCAATTGTAAAGCAACACAGAAGCACCTGTAGTCTCTGTTCAGCAGCCAATCCTCAACTTCCCCTCGAAAAACACCTGCTGGTCTATGACTATATATACACCGCACCACTCCTAGAGTCAGTGTAGTCCAAGTGAACAATAAAGCCCATGTCCTCTACCATAGTCACTCATATTCACCGAGACTGGTGAAGATCTAACATGTGCGCAGAATGAGATTCATAGAAAATAAATAACTGTTAAAGTACATAAATATATGCTGTCAGAGAGCTCGCCGAGGTGAGTGAGATCCGTTTTAGTTGCCTTCTCCGACATTCTCCATCCTATAGACTACAGTAGTGGAGCTGTCCTCATTGCACTCAGTGGGCGAGACTTTTGTCCACACAGAGTCTTTGAGAGCCAGCTCTTTCTGAAGGCTCTCGTAATCCAGGGGTCCGGAGGTGTACTGCTGTGTTGAGCAACACGGAGAACAGATTAGTTTTTAGGGGTCCCCCAGGGAATGTGTGTGACTCACACTGTGCAATATGGTGATGTGTGAACAGATTTCATAGTCAACAAAAACAAACAGTCACAAAGAGAGGCCTCGTGCTCACACAGCTGGCACATGTTCAACATTTTAAAATAAAAAACCTGTCTCAGCACAGAAATTGCACATGCATCATTGAAGCTGCAGTAGTCTGATGATTATTAATAGATGACCAGGCCCACATGGAATCGGTGAACGCAGGTTTTTATTAATGATAAACAAAGATCATATTTTGGATTAAAACATAATATAATAGAAATAATTTATATACTATGAATATAAATAATAGCTGATAAATTATATTTATTTTTCACTAATTAATATTTATTATTATTATATTACCCCTTAAAAATATTGAATAGGATATTTTGCATTTGTAAGAAGCTTTGCTTTTTTTTATTATTTGCAACTTATATTTTTTAACAACTATCAGCTGCCCAATCTCATTCTGCCCAAGGTTTGTATTTTTTAAAATCAGGTTTGTATTAAGGTATTATATTCAGATATAAAGCTGAATTCCTTTGATTTTGTTTACATCTAATCCACAGGTTGTTTTCGAAATGCAGAAAAAGTACACAGAAACCGTCTGGTCCTGATGATCACAAATCTAAGAATGCAGACCGAAGAAATCAAAATAGAGACAATCTCCTGCGGATAAACCGCATAAAGCATGTAGTGGAGCTGTCCTCATTGTGCTCAGTAGGCCAGACTTTTGTCCACACAGTGTCTTTGAGAGCCAGCTCTTTTGAAAAGCTCTGGTTATCCTGGGGTCCAGAGGTGTACTGCTGTGTTGAGCGACACGGAGAACAGATTAGTTTTGGGGGTCTCTAAAGAAAGTATCACAAAGATAGCCCTCCAATTAAAAAAAACCCCAATACAATAATGAATAAGTAAAAAATATAAAAATACAGATTATATAAAACGAATAAATGAATTATATTAGCACCAACTGCTTTGTTTATTAATAATCGAATTATTATTATTATGCTCAGTTAAAAAAAAGTCACATAAATTACATATTTTGTATTCTGTATTTTGAGAAATTGGCCTTGCTGTATTTTTTTGGACCTGTTTTCAGATATGAATATTTGAGCTAATCTAAAAATAATTTTCCCAGATATAGATAACATTTTTTACAATGTTTACATCCATCGCACAGATGAATCGAGCGAAGAGTCTACAGATTCCATCCGGGCCTTCCGATTACAAATCTGAAAATGCAGACTGCACCAAGCAAAACAAAAACTTGGGAAAAAAAACTGCGTAAAACATGGCAAACCAGGAGATGGCAATGGACATGCAAAATTAGAATCTCATGCAGAGCTGAGAACTTTGATGATGAATCAACTGCTGCTCAAACTGCAGCTAGCTGTCTGTGCATGTAGTGTAAGAACGCTCCTGCAGGGGGCGTGAGTGTATACGGCTGACTGCAGGCGTTTAGTGGAAATAAGCTTCCTCTGCTTTAGTCAATTATTACATGCAGTCATTCATACAAGACGAAGTGTAACGCATCGATGGGGCACGCGGAGAGGGCAAGGCTGTCGGGCAAACGGAAGAGGGCACTCACCCGCTGGTCCCCTCCCTCTCTGCGAGGATCAAGCTTCTTAGCGAAGTGCCTCAGGTTGTCGTAGTTGTGGAAGTTGAACAAGGACACCAGATCCTGTAGCACGAGAGAAAGCCATAGGAGTCAGTCTGAGAGGTCAAAGGCTCAAACACACACACACACACACACACACTCTCACACACACACACACACAAGGACTGTGCTAGTGACAGGAGAGTGTGCAGTGCAGAGAGACGCCGCCTGCTTTCATTAAAGCCCTTTGTACCATCATAATGCTGAAATGAACCTCCTTCACATGTCATTCAACTTCCCAGGATCCTGTTTTCAGGTTCAGTGAGGTTTAGTTCACGTGATCAGGTTTAATGGTCTTTAAAGGTGACATTTCTAGGTTTGAAAGGGTGTTCCTGTTTAGGAAATTATGTGTTTTTTGTCTTAAATTATAGAGTAGTACAAGTTCCAGTTAAAATATGTATTATTGTGAACTCAGAATTAGAAGCAACCAATGTTTTTCTATTAATAGATATTTAGTTTTTAAGTGCTGTATGTAAAGTTTTTCTTTTCTTTCTTTTTTCTGCAAGTCTTTCTTGAGAACAGAGAAGCAGATTAGCATGTATCACTACTCTGTTTTAGATATTTTTTTGTACAGACCAAATTATTATAATTGTTTTGGCATCACCATATACATTTTTTGCTAAACAAGCTTTGCATTGATATATGGTTTATTAGGATAGTACAATATATTACCAATACATATTACTAATCAAAAGTTACGTATTGATACTTTCACGGTAGGAAATGTACAAAATATTGAGCAACACATTCTGTATTTAATATCATAAAAGAAAAATGTTAACACTTTACAATAAGGTTCATTAGTTAACACAAACTAATAATGATCAATACTTCTACAGAATTTATTAATCTTACTTAATGCTAATTCCAGCTTTTTTAATTTGATGATGATGTGCAGTAACCTTGAAACTCTACTTCACCTTATAAACTAGGAGTGGAAGAGTTCATTGAATCAGGACACTCCCTGAATTTGTTGAGAGCTGAAAGTGTAATATTACGTCCTTTTCCTGTCTTGTGACCCTCTGCCTCACGCCAGTTGTTACCCTTCTTTTGGCGCAGCAGCACTGATCGCAGAAAGGCTTTCAATTATCACTGTGGCTCTGAATTCTTCACTGACTGTGTGACAGTAGAAAGCTGTAGAAATGATCTTAAATTCTAGTCATACCCGCCCCGGAATTAACTCCACCAATTAACTCCGTTCCCCTTGCTGGGGTCACCCTGAGTCAGACTATAACCACTAGTGAGTCAAAGACATGGACTGATTTCCTTGCGGCACACAGGGAGTAATTCTAGACTCCTTGACCTTTAGCAAGGGTCTGAGAGGCTGTACTGATATTCAGACTTTAACAAGTGCTGCTTCTCAGAAAGACCTAAAATAACACGGAAAGAATCTGATCTTTTCACAAGTACATGATAAGGGGCCCTCATAAAGGACAGGATCACAGAATAAAAACTACAGAAAACAGATAAGACAAACGACACATGACACCAAAAACATTCTGTCCCCATTCTTTGTACTCATGCATGATACGCATCGACAAAACAAACAAACAAAAAAGTATATATTTTGACAATTTGAATGTTTATGTATTTCAACCTTACTGTAAAACAGAAATCTTACAAATATTTTTTTACTTACATATTTTTAATTAATTTTAGCTTTTATAAATTATAAATAACTGAATTTAATCATGTATATATTATCATGGTTTTTAGATTCAATAAGGCTGCATTTATTTGCTCAAAAAAATTAGAAACGGTAATACTGTGAAGTATTAGTGCAGTTATTACGACAACTGATGTATATTGAGAAATGTAAATGTTTCTATTTCGGTTTACTCTTAAATTTTCAGTCTTTAATGTTACATTCTCCTTGAGAAGGAACCCTATTATGCCATTTTGATGCATTTTTGTAGAATTTGTAAGAGAATTTGTAAAGAATTTGATATTATTATATTATAGATCCCAAATGTTAGAGCAGTACTGTACATTTATGATCTTGGCAAACTTTCAAACATGTTTGCGTAATTTTCAGTACATAGGTTTAACATTACACAAGTGTTTGTGTGTGTAGGTGTGTCTGCAAACAATAGAACAGACATACCGTGCAGAACTGGATGCCCCGGACACTGTTGCCAAGTTTGTCCAGTGGAGGAGACCAGCACATGATGCCCATCACATTGGGCACAACCAGCAGAATACCTCCAGCCACACCTGACTTGGCTGGAAGACCCACCTGAACAAAACAGATTAACATTCAAAAAAATGACATTTTGAACTTAAGATGGTATGTTTGGCTGAAAGACTGTGGGTTGGGTTAAATAAGAATAAATGATTACTTTCATGTTCTATAACGAGCATGATTAGCATTTTAATTATGGGTGTTTGCAAACCACAATTATATTTGCAAACAGTAAACAAGTCACAGGTTTTTATCCTGAAATACAGCATTCTAAACTGGTACAACTCTTTAGTCAATCTGAAATTTAGTGCACTTTGATTAGCACAAATAATTATAATATGTGCATTTGGACAAAGCCTATTAATATTAATTCAATCATTCTCAATGTCTGATAGCGAGGACAGTTTATGTGACTTGTATTAAAACAAGGAGGGCAGGCAATGTTTTTTGTGAAGATGTAACAGAAATTACAATAGACATGACATAAATGAAAACAACAGAAACAACAACAAATATTAAAAAGAGGCAAAAAAGGAAGTAGTTACAATAATTATAATAGTTGTGTTATATACTAATAGTGATATACCATAATACCATGTTTAGATGCAGTATAAACACTTTTCTTTCTTTTTGTTAAGTTGTTTTAAACCAAACTTTGTATAAAGATGATTCTCAACTATGTTATAACAGAATGATTCGATAAAGCATTTTTCTTTATGCAAAATAGATATAGATGGGTTTTCTATGTACTATAAACTAAATCTTATAAGCATATGAATGTGTTTTAGGGGCAGCATGCAGTTTTTCATAATAAGTATATATTATAATATATTTAATAAAATACTGAAATATAATTTATTTCCCTTTTCATTTCTTACGTCTCCCAAAATGCGTAATAAACATGCTTTTAGTCCTGGTGTCCTCATATGAGCACATGCATAAAACAAACATCCTGCTTTGTAACAGAAAGTCATATTCCTCACACAATCTACAAATTAGATTGAATAATTACAAAATTCTGTCATATTTCTATAAGAGTGTTATAGATTAATGCCAGAAATGATGTCAGTCACAGAAGGGGTGCTCATGGTGAAACATCCAATCATTTAGCATCTCTAAAAAGCCCTGAATGTGCTCTGTACAGGACATCCAGACTTAAAACTATGGCATGTAAAAGTTAAAGGAAAGAGTGACAAAAAATGAGATGGAACGGAAAGGAAAAAGAAGAAAGTTCACATGATGTGGTAAAACAGTGCTTTACACTAACAGGAAGGGAGCTGGCAGATATCAGTCCGTGTAAATCTGCGTGCACAATAACTTACATGGAAAGCAAACTGTCCGGAGAAGTCATACATGCCGCAGGAGTGCATGAGGCTGAGGGTGTTTCGCACGGACTCGGGGCTCAGCACACGCTCGCCTGTGATTGGACAGAAGCCGCCGTTGGCCAGTGTGGCAGCCATGACGCTAGCGCTCTCACACGTCACCTCGATGGAGCACAGCTGCACATATGCACACAAACACATAAGAAATAGCATTAAACCAGGATGCCCAATCACAGTTTTTATTACAACATGCTTCATTTGACAGCTTTCCTCATGGACAACGCCATAAGAATTGTGTGTGTGTGTAAGAGAGCACTTTAAGCTGCACTTTCCCATTACACACACAGCATGATCTCAGAGGCACATGACAGGAGACTGCAGTCTTGCCATGCTTGTGCCATGTCCAACTAAGCCAGAGCCATTCATGTCAGAAAAACAGCTTTCTATGTCCTCCAATAACCACTGGACTGCAGTGTATCGACAGATTCTGTGATTCGGATTCACAAGCTCTTACTTTGATTTGATTCCAATTTTGATGCAATTTCTTTAAGTATTGATTAATTAGGCAACATACTAGCATTTGAAAGTTTAGAGTACATTTTTTTAAAGAAATACTTTAACACAATAATGTATACACACACACATTTTAAATTGCAATGATATTTCACAATATTACCGTTTTTACTGTTTTTTTAATTTAATGAATACAAATATCTTACTAACCCCAAACTTTAATGGTAGTGTGGATTAGTTACAATGTAAACATTTCAAAAGGTAATCCCAGAATGCTTTGCAACAAGCTCATAACTTTTCTGTTGCAATCTGACAGTTACTTAGAAATGGAAGGCATGTCCCTACACACCTGAAAGTAGAGGTCCAGAACAGCAGTCATGTCTGTACCATCTGGAAAGCACTGTATGCAAGAGAAATTTAGATTAAAACAAGAAACCACTCCTGGAAGAAAATGGAAAAATGTGCCATTCACATAAAAAAAAAATTCATTTTCAATTTTATGACATTTTTGACCATTGAGCTTTGATATGGCCTTCTAAAAACACAGGTGTTAAAAGTTCAAAACATCTTGGAGCCTTGTATAATTTCTTCCTTCCACTGCCTGAGTCTCTTGTTTTTCAAAGCATAAACCTGTTCTGTGTGAACGGCCCCAAAAAGTAACAGCATGTAAATTGTAAAGGGTACATGTGAAGAGAAATAGAGAGATGGTTGGGTGCAATAAATCACCTACAGTAATCGAATCGAAAGATACTAACCTTCTTTTCTTTCAGGTAATAGCCAATAGCGAAATTCCTGTCTCCTGACTCACGCTCTGACTGGAATCTAGATCAGTTGACATAAATAATCAGTTACCTCAATCACACCCAGAAACACAATTCATGAATGTTATAAAATGTTAACCCTACAAAAGAGGACTATTTTTGACTGTTTGCCCACTGTATCTATGCTCAAATCTACAGAACTGGTAGCTCAACATACGTGGCATTGCTAAAACCAACATATTCATTTCCAGCCATATTTTTCAGGAAGCCCATCATCTGCAAGAGAGAAATCAAAACAGATCAATGGAACTCAAACAACTCAATTGTTTGTCTCAACTCAAATAACATATCACAATCTTTTTCATATATGACTTACATAATCAAACTTCTCAGCATTGCTTGCCCCTTGCTGAAAGACACAGGACAGAAATAACAGACATATAAATATATTCTCAATAAAAGAGAAACACATTTAGCATCATGGGGAAAACAGAAATCAGAACAGTAACTAACTCATACGGATTAGCAGTAAGGAAATGGATCATTTCATTCCTTTAATATTACCAGTACAATACTAAAATCCTCAGTTAGTAATCTGTTGTTAGAAATCAATGAGAAGATTATAATCATTTCATATGTGTACTATGGTAAAAGTACTGTTATGCTCTACAAAGGAAATGATGATAAACCGCTACAGAGCAAAGACTGGAGTTAAACGTGTTCATGGAGACCTGTAGGCCAAACACACAAGTGGGTCAAAAAACAGAGTGGATGTGAATCAGCAGGGTTGGAAACGTCTTAAGATGATGTGTGTGTGAGGATCTGTGCATTGTGTGTTGATGCATTTCTGAGTGAGTGTGGATCAGTGTCCATTAACCTAAAACTTTCTGCCAGACTGAGTGTGGGTTGAGGCGCCCATCAAATTAATGCAAAGAGTTAAGAGCCACTGAGATCGACTGCATTACTGCATAATGAACAGTGACTAATGTGTTTGTTTAGACTGCTGAACATCAGGGGTGTAAAGTACTCAAATAATTGCACTTAATTACTATATTTATGTATTATTTAGGGGAAAGTATTGTTCCTTAATTACTCTTCCTAAAGAAAAAACAATAATCGTATTAAAAAAAGAATATAAATATTTTTGTATGTACATTCACTCATCATTAAAGCGGTCATATGATGCCATCTCAAATGTTCCTTTCTCTTACAAGCTTTTGGTGCATAAAGATCTGAAAAGTTTCAAAGACTGAAGTCTCAAAAAAAAAAAAATCAACAAGTTTCTAAAAGTTATAACTTGTACACCCCACCCAAAACGCCTCTGTGATATCACAAAGTGGGGGCGTGCTTTCATAACACGGGTCAAATGTTTACACGAAGACAGAGGCCGAACGTTTAATCTGGCTTTAGTGTTTCTGTGCCACTTGCTGGACGTGCTGTGTGTCATTGTGAAAGTGAAACTACTTTATCTGTGCTTCCAACAGAGGACATCACTAGAAATCAGTGGTTAAGTTGTACTTACAATACTGTTCAACAGTTCAACCCAAATATTAGAGTGTGTTCAGAGCATTTACGAAGGACTGAATAAAACCTATGCTGGCTGAGACTAACTCTGCAAGGACAGTCTGGCGCTTCTGACTCACAACCTTCAAATAAGTGAGGTTTATTTAAAGTACCTGCTAATTGCTATTCAAACGCATGTTTTGAGCGGTGAAGAGGAGAGTTTGTTGTTTGTCGTTACTCCGATCACAAATGCAGACATGGTGTTATGTTTATGAGGCGCGATGTGTAAAAAGAGTACTAACTCATGATAATCAGTAATTATGTCCTCACTGGATGCAGCAAATGCCTTGCTTGTAATGCGTTTTATTGTTTTGGTGTCATAGCACCTGGACACAGCATCACGTTATGGTAAGAGGCGTAACATTTCTGTCAAACGCTTAAGATATTCGGCCAATCACAGTGCACTGGAAAGCTGGCCAATCAGAGCACACCAAACGCTTTTAAAATGACGAGTTTTGTACAAATAGACTCATTTCAGGAGGCGGGGCTTAGAGGTGAAAAACTAAAATTTACATTATGTGAAAAAATAATATGTTTTTTGCACCTGAAATAGCATAAACACATTGTATTACACCAAATACACAAAACAATGTTCGTTTTGGAACCATCATATGACCCCTTTAAAAAGTTTGAGTGAGGTGCTTTTTGTTGTCGTTGAAAGACAGCAGTGCTTTCATTCAGAAAAGATAGATTACACTACTACACAAAAAATATATTGCATTAAATATCTATATATTATATATTTTATTACAAATTTTCCCAGGACCACTTAAATTCTCAGGCACCAAATCAGCGTTTAAAAAAGATTTCTGAAGGGTCATGTGACATGGAAAACTTGAACTATAACGGCTGCTAAAAATTCAGCATTAATAGACATCGACTTACAGTCATTTTAGAAAAGTTAAACCATTGTTGAACCTTTAAAAGTTGATAAATTTCACAAAAGTATTCATCTAATTTACTTGTATCATGCTTTTTCCAATATACACATTTTAAAGCACATAAAAAATTACAAATATGAGCATTATAAAGTCAGAACACTAAAACAAAATTTAAATTAAACTCATTAAATCATCTTAAATCATTTTACTTTAAATATGTTTTATAAAATTGTATAAAATCTTTAACTGAACACAAGAATACTATCTCTATACATTTTACACCCCTGTTGAGCATTATTTCTTGCAGGTGTATGGAAAACATGTTCAATATATTGCATACCCGGTTTACTTCAGAAACCCACAAAGGTCATGCATCAGTCTCTTTGCACTGAGATCTTATAAAGAAGGCATAATAAAATAATAACGCATGGCCTCTATGGGCTTCCGTAGATTCTAGCACTAAAGACCATTTGGTCCTGCACAGATGCTCTATTTTAAGCAGTTGCCGCCTTATTAAGAAACACAATGGCACTACTGATATTTTAGTATCCAGGCTTGTTCATGGGGAGGGAGGGAAAAATGGAAAGGAACAATTACCAACGTCATTGACCTGCAGCAGTGGTCAAAAAATCCCACAGATCCTACGTCTGCAAAATATGCAACAACATAAAACAGCACACAGAGCCTTTTAACAGCATATCACACGCTTTTAGTACACGCTCATGGCGGTGCTCAAGGACTCGGAAGGAACAGGAGGAAATGATGTCATGCGTTACTTAGGTGCAAAGGAAACCGACAGGCACTGACCTACCGGAAAACATCAGAGGGGTGAAAGACATTTTTGTGTCATCACAGGAGAACAACATGAGAAGAGCAATCACAATGGTTAAGTTCAGGTGTGATGGGAGATGTGAGGCTGAACTTGTTCACAGGATGCCCAACATTCGTCACAGAGAGTGACGGTGCATCCTTTTAATGTGTGGATTGGTGCTGGGTTAAGATCAATTGTAGGGCTGTCAACTGACTTTTTAATCAAATTCAGTGCATGGTTTGTAACAAATGAAACAAGTGCGAATTTGATTTAAAACGCCCACAATACAAGATCAAATAAAAGATAATACAGATTAAATTCCTGATTAGACAAAAAGTGCCTATATCTTTTTTATTTCTCCACAGCGCTCCCTTTCGCAGTCCGATCTGTCAATCCCTCCATTGTATATTTCACGGTGTTCTTCTATGTGAACAATTACTAGATATATCCTGCTGTTCAAAAGTCTATTTGATCTAAAATAAACAGAATAAAACAGTAATCTTGCAAAATGTTATTACAATAGAACATATTGGGCCGGTTTCCCGGATAGGGATTAGATTAAGACAGGACTAGACCTTTGCTACTTTAGGACACTTAAATTTTTTTAGAAACCTGTCTTACAAAAATGCATTATCTGTGAGCATTTTAAGACCAAACAATGACAATCATGTATTTTAAGATTTCTCAGTGCAAGCCTTTTCCAGTTTAGACAGCTCTTAACATTTATTTGAATCTAGGACTAGTCTTAAACCCTGTTCAGGAAACTGCCCCACTGAGTTTCTATTTTAATATACTTTAAAATATAACTTGTTTCCGTGATCCAATGCTGCAGTTTCCATAAGTGTCACGTGATCCTTTAGAAATCATTCTAATATGTGATTTTATTATTAGAATGATCAAAGTTGGCAAAAGTTGTGCTACCAATATTTTTTTTTGGAAACTACAAGACTTTTTTCACGATTCTTTGATATATAAAAAGTTTAAAAGTACAGCATTTATTAAAAATATAAATCTTTTCCAACAATATACATATTTGCTATCACTTTAACTGTATCACATCTTTGCTAAACACAAGTTTTAGAATGAATGAATGAATTGTACTGACCTCAAACTTCTGAACAGTGGTGTATATTGTTACAAATATTTATATTTTAAACAAATATTAAGCACGGATAATAAATCAGGAAGAATCATGTGACACTGAAGACTGGAGTAACGATGCTGAAAATTTAGCTAAATGGATTTTAATGTATATTAAATAAGAAAAATTTTATTCTACATTGTGGTAATATTTTACAATATTACTTTTTTTGTAGTTTTGATCAAATAAATGCAGCCTTAATGAGCATAAGAAACTCTTGAACAGTAGTGTACATCAGTGAAGGTTGCAATGTCTAAATAAAAGTTGTTTATCTTTTTGATTTATTACACTTAAATTGACAGCCCTAACGAATGCGTAAACATACAAACTGTTTTTCTTATGCAAGCTTGTTAATGCAAAAGATGACAACAGTTCCTGCATCCTACAAATGTGAATGTGTGTCTGTATATGCGTTTTCTTTAGAAATGATCAATTTGCATAACCTGCACACACGAATATGTATACAAGGGCTCAACTGTCAGCATATATTACAGGGTAAACTGTGCATAAATCAATAAGAACCTGTGAATATACAGCATCAACATCTACATTACAAAACTGCCATTACCCCAGCAGGAGTGGTTTCTTGTCTTGTGTGTTTACCCATGGATTAAAACACATAAAATACCAAGGCACACAAACACAACCAAAAGGTGCAAACAACTCCAAGAAATACCAGCCAGGCTTCCTGAAACCACTTCAAAAGGCTTATAGCAAAAACTCTAAATATATAATATGATGCATTTATAGTCTATAAAGATTTTTTTTTTAACAAGGCACAAGTAGGGCTGGGCGATATAACCAAAATGTACAATATATTTGCAATGATTTCTCCTTTGATGTAAAATCAAGCAACTCTGTGTCAATATCTTGAATATCATATAGATTTAAATGCTTAAGGTTTCCTAAAAGTGTTTAAGTAGTTAAACTAAGTAACAACGTTTAAATCTTAAATAGTAAAAATGACATTGGACACAATTTCACAACTTTATCACCTCTTGTGTGAGACTTTCATATATTAAAATGTTGTAATATATATGCAAATAGGAAAATACTGTAGTATATTGCAACATACTGTTAAGATGCATAAAAATAAAACAATACATATTTTGTTACATGTCCTTTTTCTGAACAAGAGCGCCTAATTAACATTCAGAGAGGCACTGAAATGAAATCAATTATATAGTTATAATATATTATAATTAAGTATTGTTTAGTGTACTGATTGATATGTACATTTTGAATAGTTTGTGCTCAATTTCTGTTTATATCATTTATTTGTTTAGTTTTATCACCCAGCCTAAGTCACAAGAGTGGGTGGAAAAATGTGGATAATAGAAAGTCTGAATGAATTTTACTCAAAATTCATTGCCAACAGACTTCTAACAATAATGGTGCCGCAAACGGGATGAACTCCACACATTTAAGTTCACAATGAGAGTGGAGGCCTTGAGTAGGTGTACTGTGTACAGTAGAGCTGCACAATTTATCGTTAAAAGATCTCGATTTGACAGTAGGCTAGATTGAATTATATCACCTTAATATTTTGCGTTTCATTCTGTAAAATTAATAAATCAGTTTGGGAGTTCAAATCCCCTCTGGAAAGGGACTCACTATCCTAATGCACTAGCTGTGTTACATATAACTTGTCTCACATCAATGAAAAAAAAAGTTCCCCTGAATCGTGATCTTTATTCTAAACAAAAAAAATTGTGATTCTCATTTTATCCAGAATCGTGCAGCTCTAGTGTACAGTAATAAAACAGAGAAAAGACAAGAACCTCTATTAGTCTAGGCAGCACTGATCACAGTCACTTATTCAAAATACAACTACAGCCGTGTCTCAAAAACATTTATAACAAATATTATAATCTGATCTGGCTAATTCAAATCAGGTAATTTGTGAGTACAGTTAGGAGGAGTAGTCAAAAACAACTTCTAACATGAAAATGAAAATAGAAACTAAAGAAAGATGCTTACCTTGATAAGAGAGGTACAGACGATCGCACCAGCATTCACCATTGGATTATGTGGTTTGTCTGTGGAAAAACGGCATTTCTTATTTCTTTGGGCTGTATATTCAATATAATGTTATGATCCAACTTAAAACAAACGCTGAAACTGTTTCCTGATTGTAGAAGAAAGCAGTCATGCTGAAGCTGATGGTTATAATCCTTACCTTCCTCGTCCAGGAAGAGCTTGTTGAAGCGTAAGCCGCTGGGCTCTTTCCCAATGAATCGGTGCACATATTCAGTGCCGTGGTCATGCACGGCTATAGCGTACTTGAGCGGCTTCACGCACGACTGCAGGCAAAATGGCACTTTAGTGTCACCCACTGTGTGTCTGTGCAAAAGAGTAAACAGAGATCAGAACCAGAGACATCATCCTACAGTCCATATAAGCAAACAAACACAAATAACGAAGAGAAAGATGAACCTAAGAGGCAGACTGTGACTCTAAAATGATATTTGTTTGAAATACAGAAACTTACACAGATTCAAACGTATTTTTATGACATATTTTTTCCTTTAAACAGTTCTCTTAACTTCTTATTTGGATTAATATTTGCAATAATTATGTATGATTTGGGCTGCTAACTGCCTCGGTTGTGTTTTACATAAATGTGTGCATATTTTTCAGCAACATTCAAAGATGTATAATTTATAGAAAAATAAATCAAATATATTCATAAGTTTATTTTGAGAATGTCTCTCTAACTCCAAATACTATAAATAAATTACAAATATTTTTGTAATTGTATATATATTTTGTATATTTTTTAATATTTTTCTACATTTAATCCAAAATATATTTAGTATGAGCTCTTGTTGTACATAGCTTTTTTATTTTTCATATTCAGTAAGTAACTAGATTATTGAAAGACAAAACATTAAATCAATACATAGATAATAGCTTTTCTATAATAGCTTTTTGAACAACTGAAAATTAGCTGAAATGGAGGTTAGAGTTATATAGACACCCTAATGGACCGCTCCAAGTCTGTAGATGCGGCCGCCATGTTGGAATGGTGACCTTGATGTCATTCACCATATTGTAGGTTTGCAGAGAGCTCAGCTGTTCTGTGCACATATATGTATATGTTCAGAGCTCCCAGAGTCAATTCAGTTAATCTGTTTTTTGTTGTTGTCGTTGTTTAAAGACCTTGACAGAACGAAGTAAAATGACTAATGTTATTTCATCAATTTCTGTCAATAGGTCAAGGTTCTGGCACAGTGTTGTTGTCCAAAAGAGCTAGTTACTGTGTAACTAATGAATGACCATAGTTATCAACACAGCATGGCAACATGTCATGGGGGAATCTTAGTATGTCCTAATTATCAGAGATCAAAGGTTGTACCGTGACATATGGGTCTAAGTATTGATGGAAACATTAATGAGTGTGAGTTTATGGTCCTGTTAGCAATGATAAGGATTAACATTAGCACGTTTTATCTGCGCTGGGTGACTAGTTTAAGAGATATACGTGGAGCTTTTATTGAATGATAAGATTAGCTGCCACTTCACCTGATGGTTTTATGACCAAAATATATGAAGTATTTCCGGTACTTGTCATAATGTACATATAGTGAATGGTCAGTGCTAGCACAAGTGTTCCGGTTAATAAATACCCAAAGGTTGCTAAAATATTAACATCTTAACACTCTGATATGAAGCTAAACCTTTTTAAAGGACAAATGCAGTGAAACTAGTGATGGATTTAAAAAACAGCTCCTGAGGGTGTATGTTTCATACCTTTGTCCATCGACTGTGCAAAGGGAAACAGCCCACAGATCTGGGCTGAATTTGGCAAGCTGAGGAATGTAGTCAGCAACCTGGGAGCAAAAGAAATAAGTGGTCAGAAACGACAGTTGTGTCAAGTTGAAAAGAATCAGTGATTTATTACTTGTGTTTCTTTCATCTTACCAGCCCCCCAGAGAGATTTCGGGCCTTCTCATATAGTGTATCAATGTTGGAGGCAAAAGGCTGGAAATCAGGGATGACAAATTTCTTGCGGAAGGCCTGTGTTAGGAGAACAATGTTGCTTTGGACGCACCTGGAGAAACAAAGAGGACAGAGCTGATGAATTAGTGGACTGCTCATGATTTGTGTCTATTTGTGAGTTAAATGAGACTGGATCTGTTTCACTGAGCTTTTTCCACAGAAAAACGAAAGACTAGAAAAATGTCAAATATCAAAGCATCAGTGGTGTGAGAGACGACTCCATGGCTGGTTTCACAGAGCCTCCGCATTAAAGCAGAGGGAAGTATCACATCCAGACATCATAAACGCAGACCTTTCCTGTCATAGTGTCTGAAATATTGGTCCAGTTGCTTTACCAAGGTCCCTGAACAGACAGCAAGTGCACAGTGCTGCTATTCAGATTTATGTGGATGTGAATTTTCAAAAGGTAATATATTACTTGCTGTCCATAGGGCAGGGAAGCTACGGAGGAGCTTATATGTTTGGAATAGCATACAAGCAGTGTGTATACTGTGTGCTGTTCACAAACAAATGTATGCATAAAATACCCGAATGACTTTTGCAAAAAAAAAAAACATGCCTTGCACAGCAGTGTTACTCCCTGTATATATCCCACAATGCACTAAACCTGACCATTTCCAAAAGCAAAATAAACATATTTTGAACATATTTCTTATGGATTCATCATTTGACTAAACAAAGAGCTTTTTACAGAATATTGCATTTCAAAATCTCAATTAAATCATTTATTTTTGATTGCACAACACGCATTTAAATTACATGTACCGGAGTTTTTTTTTCTCTAAATTCTGAGATTATGTCTTACAAGATTATGTCTTTTTTTCTTCTGAACTTTGAGTTCATTATTTAAACCTTTCTCACAATTCTAATGTGATAAAATAAATAAAGATATAAAGAATAATGCCACAACTGTGGCATAAAAAGTCACAACTATATTATTTATACGTTTATCCCATGACAGAAACAATCTTCCATACATTAGTATTAGTATCTCGTGAGTGAACATAGCTTTCAGCATAAACATCAAAGTGCTGTTTAATTGTTTGATTCTTTTTTTTTTAATGGTTAAATGGAGAAAAAAATGCAAGTTTAATGCTAGTAGTATTCATTCCCAAACATCTCTTAATAGCCCTGTCATGCAAGGTCTCTCACTGCTATAATCTATCAAGCCTCTACTAGCAGACACCACAGCACCCATCTCTTCAGGCTCTAATGAAGCTGTCAGCGCCGGCCGGATCGACCAGGCACTAAACACAAAAGCAGAGAAGATGAAAAACAGCTTGGTGTACGGAGGCAGGTATTACTAGTACCTGTCTGAGGAGGAGTGACACACAGCAAGAGAGATCAGATTGTCGGGTTAGCTCATAAATAAGATGCAGAGTGCCGTATTTTAGCTAACAAATAATATATACAATCCTATATATGTAGTGTTATATGCGTGTTCTCAACTGCAGGGAATCATTTGAGCTGACAGATAAAAAAACCTTCACCTTGCATAGCAATACTGAGGAAACCGTAAATATGCTACAGCACATTAAAAACCGTGTCAGCTTACTTTTTGAACAGGTGTCGGTCCAGCATTACACCATCTGAAGTGGATTTCAGGGTGACTTTTAACATGTCCATACATTCTTTCAGCCTTGGATCTCCCGTTCGAAGTCCAGTGGCCTTCAGTGCCTGAACGCATATGTAAACAAGAGATTTCCATTAGCACAAATAAGAGTAAACGGCTAACTGTCAATGACACTGCTCCTTATTATCATCAATCCCAACACTTCTATCAGGAGATTTTACTTCCTTTGTCAGTGAGGTTTGATAAAATGGCCTTGGTGTAATAAAACATGACTCTGTGCCCTATTTAGTGCTGCTGATAACAGGAACATTACAACAGTAATTGTATGCGCTGACCCTACGGTCATACTACTGCAAAGAATGATGACCTACCAGCAAGGGACATTTACAAAACATGCTACCGCCAACAATATCCATCCTTGCGTTACATAGGCTGTAAACATGTGTGAGGGGAGCACGGTCACTCACGGTAATGAATTTGTGAGCCGGTATCCTCTCCTGGCCTTCAGCAATACTGTAAAACAGCAGGTCTTCCAAGCTGGGTAGGATGCCAGCCTTCCTTCTCCTGGGACAAGAGAGAAAAGTGCATTGATACTGAGTGGTCTTACCTTGATGTGGTAAGATGTGACATACTACAATAGACGAAACTGTTAAAAGACACTATAGAACTGTTAAAGAAATCAAAATAGAAACAGTAGCCATGCAATAAAAATTAACAGTCAGCAAAGAGTTAAAGAACCCAAGAAATTACTTGAATTAATTCTTGTGCAGGACATGGAGCTTAATAAATGATACTATTCCCCCATGACATATATGGTAATCATATATACTTATTACATTTGATTGAACAATTTAGAATAATAATGCCACATTGAGGAAAAAATTGAATGATCATTTATTGCTTTTATTCAAATGTCAAAACATAAGTTAACTATCTGGTCTTGCAAACATGCATTAGCAGTTGCACAATATACACAAGTGTAGATTCACTCTTGCCAAGTTCTATTAAGAGCTGGCCTAACATAGCTATTGCATTATCACATTTAGATGGCTTTGAGTCTAATGGAGCTCTACATAAGCTGCTGTGGCACTGAGCCACAACAGAGTCTGGCCAGGACTGAAATTCCCAGCAGCCTACCAAAACATCCTCTCACCAAGCAGCAACAGCCCCACCCTCCCAAAACATCACACACCATAAACTTTTCCAGACCTGCCGCTTTCCTTTACCTCACTTACATTTGTTCTATTCCTTTTCCTAGACCTAGAGAATTTTTTGATTATGCATTTGAATGCTTTTATTTCATTTAAATATGCATCTAAGGGTGGTGTCATGGGAATGGCACGGAAAGGTGACCATTTGTGAGGATTATGAAATGCAGAGAGGGAATTTGTTAAGAAAAGACTGGAAGTGACAATTCAAATCATACTTACACACAAACAAACAGCAGGCAGAGCAATGAGGGAGAGAAAAAAACATGCAGAATGAATGAGAAACATACAATGAACAGATCAGTCAAATCAATTATAAAAACATTCAACTGAAAAATCAATAAATCGAGAATCTTTCATGACGTATAACATATTAAATATTCATTTCATTTCAACTCATCCTTCAGACAGGAACGACTGACAAAGAAAAAAATGGATTGATAGAGTTATTCAGTAAAAAAAACCTCACCCTTTCTTTGGCGATACAGTTAATTTTAAGTGTTTGAACCTCTGGTTATGGTGAAAGGGTTAGGGTTGGGTCGATAGACGATGCCATCGTCCATCGCCGATGCAGTGTTGCCAACTTAGCGACTTTTCAGACCCCCTTGGCGACATTTTTCCCCAAAAAGCGACTAGCGACAAATCTAGCGCCCCTCTCTCTGCGTCTGTGCTGTTCAGTGAGCGGCTGAGAGGAGCAGAGCTTTCAGTGAAAATAGATATTATGTTGCTGCTCACTCTATTTTACATGTAAATAGAGCCAAAATCACAGCATAGCCATTCTCTATATCTTATGTGTATTTGATTTAATGAGAAAACGGCTCGATTATAAATCAGGATATTAATCCAGATTAACATCTTGTAAGGTAGAGCTAGTTTAACCGTATAATGGGGTGCATTTCAGTCACTATTTCATATTCATTCCGTTTTTCTGACAACAGAAACCATTAAAAATATTAGTGAAAACAGTTATATTGAGAATTTGGGTGCATTAAATTCCATTACGTGACCACAGAGAAGCAAGATAATATGACGCACTGACGTAATGAATATGCAAATTGACATATGACGTCATCTAGTGACTTTTCAAGCTGGCTTTAGCTACTTTTCATTGAAAAAAGTTGGCAACACTGCCCCGATGCCCCGCCCCGCCGCAGCAGCAACCAGCTCGCAATAAACATGCTTAATCTATGGCGGCAAATATACGCCATTAATAAGCGAGCGCGGCAAATCATTTCCGCGAGAGAAAAACAGCTACATACACAGAACCGGGGCCGCAAGCTCCTGCGCTCAATTCTCTCTCGCCTGCTCGCGCGAACACTGTTATTTTTGTCAGTCGTGGGGCGGGGCTTACAACAACAACCCAACCCCCACGCGCCACCTACGACGACGATATCATCGTCCATCGCGATGTTTCACATTAGACATCGTACGATGCCAAATTGGTCGACATCGCCCAACTCTAGTTTACCTGCTCTGCACGATCATTCAATTGAAACCTATCAATCATGCTAGTGTTTTAAAAAGGTTACTATCTGAGCCTGAAAAATGACAGATGAGCTTGACACAGTGTTCGGCACTAATCAACATTTTGCCACAAAATGCATCCAAAATATTCCCATAAGAGAATAATTACAAACAGAACAATCTTATTACAAAACAAATGCATCCCACTAACAGCTCGACAACTGTCTGTTTTCACACACAATGAGCTAGCAGCTATACCACACAGACAAAAATACATTTCATTTAAAGTGAGGTCACTTAAAGTAAATAATCGACAATCTGCATCATGACAGAAAATCAATTATGCGCTCATTAGAACTGCAAGTATCAGCTTGCATTAGAAACAGCAGGCCTCTAGTTCTGTCTAATGAAAGCCAAAGATCAGTCAAAAAAGGACATGGGTGAATCATCGGCGCTGGACCTTTGGGATTTAATTAGCAGCAAAGGTCTTTTGTGTTCTAAAGCAGCGCGTCTGTCTGACTCTGGCCCGTTCTTCTCTTCTTCCATCGCTTGTTCTTCGTCTCTGTAGTATATGTGTGATCCGACACAGGATTCCAGGGATTCTCAGAGAGCTTCATCGCCCTCCTGCAGACTTAATAAAACAAACACTGTGCCGCCTATTCACACACACCGCTGACGGCTCACAGAAGACAGACCCAGCACGTAACCAAAAACCGCAGGCTGTGCAGACCCTGGGGCCCGACAGCAGGGATTCGGGTTGATTTTAAGGCAGCACAACTACAATTACTGTTAAATCTCTGCTTTTATCGAGTACAGTATACATTTTCAGTAGATAGGACCAATTCATCCAAATTCTTTTAGATTATTCAGAAAATATAGGAAGATCAGGAAACCTGAAACACCATCTGGAGTCATTTTTTGATAGTTTGATGAGATTGCTGCAGTCAGACATTAAATACTTTATATTTCATTCATGTTTTAAGGGAAGTGTGATCAATAGATCATTTTGCCTGTTCATTTTACCAGTTAATTAGTGTTGTCACGGTACCAAAATGTCAGTATTCGATACAAATACCAGTGAAAATTCACGGTTCTCTGTACTTATTTAATATATAATAACTATTATTTAATCAAACAGCACAAACTATATTTCATAGCCTAGAACTGCTTTTCTGATGAACCGATTTTAAAGATACAAA
>JAUMHI010000049.1:1918195-1931374 GCA_032359435.1 Enteromius unitaeniatus
ACTTTCGTTTTGACGGGTTGCCGTGAATACTTTCACATTTCTGTGTGTATATGATATGCATGTGAAGTGACTGGAGATGTTGTTTCTGTATTTATGTCCTCATTGAGATGGGAGATGCTGAAATCACAATGAAAACGAAAGAACATCGGGAAGTGTTTTCAATCGCGGAGCACACCATATTAGGTTTGAGTCCACTGAAGTTAATCTAGTCTTTGTGGTTAAGGCTAGAAGTGATACTGCTGCTGCTACTGGGAATTTGTGCAATAACATATATTCCAAACCAACAATATAACAGCAGCTTTATCCTCCGCACATGAGCCGATATTTTTTTTTACCACGTTTTAACATGGATTTCTATGGAGACTGGCTGTAGATGGCAGACAAACTGGCGGACTGGCACATAAATACAAATTCTGATTGGTCAGATCACCTGTGAATCAAGCTCTTTGTGAATGAAAATCAGGTTGATACTGCTAAAGCCACGTTTGACAGCTTTCAGCAACATCTGCACTGATTTGGAAAACAAGTTCCTCCTGCAGATAAGGACAAATGCTCAAATTATTTTTTACACCCTGTCGCCTTGGACCCAATTAGCTGAAGCGTCAGAGAAAGCCTGAGCGCACCTATTTAACTCATTAGCCAGGAAGTTATTTGTCAGCAACCAATTAATGAACAACAAATGATCATAATTCGACCAATAAAATAAGTTAGTCACAGGGTTTCAGATAACATTTCAGTTATTTCTACCTCCTAGAGATAGTCGGCCTGTGCCATGCATCATGTTACACACTGAGACTGAGGTCTCCAGAACTTTGTATTAAACACTCATTGTTTAAAAAGCGCATATGTGCTGGACTGCCGTGTTCTTGACCTTCCAGATGAGTCCTACAGCCTCATACAGGAACATTATAACTGAGTGAAGAAAAAGCTAAGTGACAGAGGGCTCAACCAAATAAAACAAGGGTTGAAATATGTTACAGGTGTGGAAGGCCATTCGTTCATCACTCAACAAGAGCCAATCCATTAGAGACGGAGCAGAAAGGCCTTCTGGGATCCCCAAGAGATAAACTGACATCCCACAGATCAATAAGAGAAATGCGAGTGAGCTTCAGAATGGCCATGCTAAAAATAGAGATGTGCAGTATGAAGAAAATCATCTCTAATAGCACATACTATACCAAAATGTTTTTCATTTTTCTATTTCTATTTAGTTTCTATATGCATATCCTATTTCTGCATAATCCAATGAATTAAATACTTAAACACAAAATGAAATTAACTTCCTCTTTTGGATCGTTTTAAGCCAGTTCTAGCCATTAAATAAAAACACTACATTAGTGGCTCTATATCAGAGCAATTCCTGAACAAACATCACTCTCCCTCACACCTTCATTATAACCTGCGAGTCTAGTTGTCAAGGAAACAGCTCTACTGTGAAGCTCAGTCTGTGATCAGCTTCACGAACAAACCACTTTTAACACCAGCAGCTGAGCGTTCACCTCTCTTTGCACTGATGACAACACGACAATCCCTATCTAATTTCCATAAGGGTGCAGAACCAAACTGGATGTGTCAGATTGCAGCATTTCACTGCATGCATAAGCTATTTAATAAGATGAATAAACACTGCAAGGCCAGGACAGGCTAAATCTGTTGATAGGGTGGTATTAAATCCTGTTTACATTCTCAAATGATTATTCTTCTCTCTAGATACCATTATCAGCCATCCCAAAATTACTTTTAATTTGACGTTTTGTATGGAAAATGGCCGTCATATTGCCTATCATGAGACAGAGTGGCGATCACAAAAAGATGATCAAGCTCTCAATTCAAGTCTCTCCGCAGGGACAGCACAAGCCTTCTGCGTCATCTTATAAATAATCCATACGGACAGACGAGCGATGAGTCACGCGCACTGTGTGAACCGTGAGCAAACTGAAGAGTGTGAGGTAAAGACCGATTATACTGCCAGGGAGGATTTTTTTATACGTATACTGTATAAATATGGAGAAAACCGCTGCACTGAAAACAGTTTTAATGATCTACCCTGTTTGTTGGTGGAAAAGCATTATTGACATTCCACAGCCGCCGAATGAATTGTGTCATAGTCTAGCAGCTGATAAGAGCCGCTGCCGCCGCCACTCCCATCTCCAACTTCCACAGAATAAACAAGAAGTTGTTTCATTTTGATTCATCTCAGTGACTTTTATACGTTTCAATAATAAAAGTTCACTGAATAAAGAGTGAGTCACTCCCAAAAACACGTCTAATTATGTGTAAATTAATATGTTTTTAACTACATAACTACTAAGATTCCAGAAAGAACATTCAATCATTTTAACCTCACCTCAGTATGACTTTCACCAACCTATAAAAACAGCAGCATACATAAATTAAGACATGAAATAAGGTATGAAACATTCATAATCGGCAACTAAAGGCCCATTTATAATACAATAACTAAGGCCAGGTTAATAATATTAATTCATCATTTTTAATCTTTATTTTGATGAACTAATATTCTATTATTGCTTTTTAAGCTACATCATACGACGACTCAGAGGTCAGCCGAAAAGCGGGAATACAGCCATTGCTGGAATAATTTGAGTTATAATTATAAAAAATATTAATATTTTTGTTACAAAACCTATCGCTCTGCTTGATTCCCCAGGAGGGTGCGGCGTAGCTGCTTCAGATCAAGAGCATGCATGAATGAACCATCCACTTTACTATTAGCTACAGCATTGAATAAATATTAACAAACCATTAAGGGAAACATTAATGAAGGTATACATAAAAACAAATCAATATAAAGTTATAATCAAACAAGAGCTATACGAATTGGAATAGAACTGATTTGTAAAATTGGTGTCAACCCCCAATCCTAGCATCCACAGCAATGCATGAAATCATTGTTTATTACTTGTTTATTAAGCGTGTGTTGCAGTCTTTTTAGCTCTTGGAAGTCAGTTCTGGTCACCTGCAAATGATTCCTTAGCTGGAAAATAACACGCTGAAAGGGATCTGGTATATTATATCTGCTGTGGACTTCCCCATTTTTACAGATTTTAGTGTGAACAGGCCTTAACCCATATAACAAACATTCATACATTCAGATAACAAATTATTTCAGTTGCTTAAATCCTTCAGCTTATTTACAAACTAAAAATCACAGGTCTTTAATATGGATCATGAACGAATTGCTCCATTATTAATTGTCAATTGTTCATTAATTGTCACCCAGCCGAACGAAGCTTTATTCAGGTGCTTGACGAAACGGAGATGATTCGATCACTCACGAACGATTCGTTCGAAAAGAGTCGACGCCCGATTCTGAATCAATACTCGTGAAAGGGGCGTGTCTGTTCAGCAAGCTCAACCAATGAAACGCTTTTTCACAGCGAACACTCGGATATGATTGGCTCGTGATATAAGTGGGTTTTTGATGACAGAACAGGAGTCACGCGATTCAAAAAGAGTTAATGGAAAATACGAGTCATGCAAGTGCATGGATGTTCAAAAACACCCCAATGTCGACGACCTGCTGTCCTTAACAGTAATGCGGTGTGTCCATTTCCAGAAATATGTATGCATACTTCTCCTAAACCCATCAAACCGATAACATTTGATTGTAACGTGTATTCACTAAAAGTCCTGTCCCACATGCTGTCCGCCCGCTCGCTGCAGAAGTGTCCACACAGCGCCACGCTGTCAGCCCTTCAGGGATATTTGGGCGCGTGTGCTAAACACATGCTTCCCATCAACAGCGTTGCATTTCTCATGCGTCATGACAACTGAACACATATCGTACTTATCTGCCGTCGCTTCCTGGACGGACTCATCTTTCTTCGCCTGGTCTGCAGGGTCAATCGCTCCTTCGGTCTTTGTACATCGGAATCTTCTCCCAGCTAAAGGCAGAAGGAAAGCTCCTCCATTGCAGACAGTGTTTGATTGAGATAGTCTCGCAGCGCGGTAGAAGCACGCGTTTGGTGAAGTCTTTGTATGCCTTATAATGTCAGAAAACAAACGCTTTGGGCTGGTTTGAATCAACTCCTTCAGCACAATTGAAGCCCTAAACTGTAACATCTCAATCTTGTCGAGCTAATTCAGTTTAATGGCTTTATTTTTAATAATACTAGAAGACAACTTGTAGTCGGCACAGTCGGTCACTTCTTGCCACACTTTGTGCTCCGACTGATAGAGCAGCTTTTCCAGAGAAGAGCCCCGAGCACAGGCGCCCGGACACGCCCACCTGACGAGCTATTGGTCGACGTGCTAATTTATGCGCATATTCTTTCACATCATTGGCTTAATAAAACATGATTCATTTTTGATTGCCATGCATCACATCCTGCAATGACTCACTGGATGTTTTTCCTTGACTTTGTATGTCGTTTAATTCAGTGTAAGGACAAGTTTGAGAATGTTTATTATTGTCGTGTAAGTATTTGTGCATTTACCTTTTTTCATACAGCAATGCTACCGAATACTAACAAGGTATTTAAACTTTTTAACACTCCAGTGTTAATTATATAATTATTAATGTTCTGAATTAGCTTTTATTTTTGTATTTATATATATATATATATATCATATATTTCTGTATTTATTTCTGTTTTAATAAATTCAATTGATTGACAGTACAAACTAATACTTTTTATTTGATGTTTTTATTCATTGTATTAGCTTTATAAACGGTAATCTGTGCTTAGAAGATATTTATGCTCCTTATTCTCCTGCAATATCTCATACTGTGTACTTTTCGGTATGTTTGTGACCTTGTGAATGGAACAATGTATGCCATTAAACTGAAGAGTCTGGATGCAATACTGTCTTTTTGGAAAAAGCCATGATACCAAGTGCAATTCAGTAAATTTGTCATAATTCTAAAAATAAAAGAATACATGGTGCTTACTAATGCAATGATATTATTGCCTGCAGCTTTTAAAATTGACACCAGGAAATGTTTGGCTTGCTAACAACGAAATAGGACTGTGGCATGTTTTAGACAAAGCTACTTATCTCTAACGGCTCTAAAATGAAGAGGTCAGATATGCATGGAACTCAAGAGATAACTATCACTGCATACATTCATGTTCCCATATTTTACATGCAAAGACTGTATTTAGGCATGCTGATCAGTCCAGGTATGGGAATGGGGTTGTGCAACCACTCAGTGGCACTTCAAGGAGTTGTTAAGCAATCTTTATGTTGGTAAACACTAGGAAGGAGTCACTAAAGATAAAAGTATGTTTTGGTCTGGAAAACTACTTCTTGATCCATGGCCACTGAAAAAGTGGACATCACTGTTTTGCTTCAGAGCAATGCAATCCACAACATTTTTAACTATGCAAATAAGCCTTTTTGGTCACTGTAGGAACATTTTTTGTCCTGTATGGGAATTCTTTTTAGGCCGCATGCAGTTGCCCCTGAGAGAGAGAGAAAAATTTAATGAGTCACTGAGGCCTGCTCATTCTAGAAACTTCTAAACTTAAAAAAAAGGCCTGAATCAGAAGAAAATGTAGTGCTTCTTGCCCTCTACTGCCATAGAGTGGTAATTACACATTTTGACTTGAGGTTTTAAAATAAAAGAATGCATAAAGACACATGCATAGTGTGATGCTGCCCCCTTGTGGAGAATTTGTATGCAGTGTATCGTGAACGGCATACAGATTAAACCCAAACTGAACATAGTAACTCAAATAGTAAATAACACCTTTAAAGCCCACGAACAATTGAACAAATGAATTGATCTGCAGTACATGCCAAAAGTTTGAAAACATAATGACTTGAATGTTTAAATGATGTATCTTCTGCTCACCAAGGCAGCATGTTCTCAAAAATACAGTAAGACCAGGGAGGGATTACGGACCGGGCCAGCGGGGCCGCTGCCCAGGGGCCCTTGGGGTGCAGGGGGCCTGTGGGACCCCTAGCCCAAAACAATTTGCAACGCTTATCAACAATGCATTTTTGTTTGTCTATTTTACAGGGCCTACACATGTGGTGGTGGTGGTGTTTGGGGGGGGTGGGGGGGACGTCTTGTCCAGGGGCCCACAAAAACGTTTTTTTTTTGTGAACGTTATGCTAACTTTTTGCTCAAGGGGCCACACAACCCATAATCCATCCCTGAGTAAGACTCTAATATTGTGATACAGTATTACAATATTCAAATATTAATTCCATTTCTTGGTACAATTAGTAATTCATTCCTTTGATGCAAAGCTAAATGTCCAGCATTATTAGTGCATGATCTTTCAGAAATATTTCTAATAGGCTGATTTGCTGCAAGGGGGTTAATAAAAATGTATGCTTTCATTCAGCAAATATACATTAAATTGCATATTCATTTTATTGCATATGCATTTTCAAATACATGCTGTCGTTTTAATAAAAATCTATATGTTAAGCATGTATGTTTGATATTTGTATTTCATGCAGGGAAATGTAAAATGAGCACTTTATTGTTGTATGTGCAGTAGGGGGCACTAAAAAGTGATTTTCTACTTGGATTCCATACGAGAAAACCAATTTAGCTTTACTTTGAACTTTTTTTTTTTGATAATTCTCCAGACTTTTGTTCATTTCAATCTCCACATATATCTAGAGAAAAGGTTTGCCGTTTTATTAGGTGACCCGCATTATAGTACTGTTTATATTTGATATATGAAGGCAAAATGTTATTTTTTCCTTGAATCATTCACAATAAAAGCACGATGACCCGAAGGCGACCGCTCTGTGACATGATCCGGCAGAGAGGCTTGATTCCAGGCTGACTGTGGGCGGCAGCGGCTGCTTTACACACGCACTCAGACACTGCGTACGCACAACAAAGGGTGGAAGCACAACAGTGAGTGTTTGTGAGTCATTTTGCAGTTTCAGAATGTGTTAATATGATGTAGATGCAAATGAATGGGGTGAAGACACATCGACCCACACGCTGCCCTCTGTACGCATGTCATCAAAGACTGATAGGCCTGCTTGAAAGAAGATGAGCAAAACCACCTCAACTCATTCAAAAGTAAAACAGTCGTTTGGTACATTAAGTTTATTCATTTGCACAGCTTTATTTTTTAAATGTTATAGGCTATGTCCAGCTCTTTTTTTGCAAATTGTTTCCTTCACTCATCATCCAAAAGTACACACTAAATGTGTGTTTACTAATGACAAAAAAATACAATTAAAACTAGTTCAACGTATTAATATACAAATTATACTAGAATAACTTATGTGAAATTATTTAGGACTTTTTAAAAAACCAACCAAGATGTTTGGATCAAAAAAGTGTAAAAAAAAAAAAAAAGAAGTATGGTTTGATGTTGTTTTTTTTTATCATTACATAACATAACCTCCATTTCATTCATAGTTTGAGTATTATTCTTAACTTTTAACATTAAGTAGGCTACAAACAGTTAATGTTAAGAATTGACAGAATAAAGATAAATAAATAAAAAAAGTGTAATTAAACCACATTTTTTCTTTAAATAGACCTGGATAATCAATATCAGGAAGGTTAGGAATTCTTCGCTGTATAATAATTGAAGCACAATTACTGAATCAGACTGAAACTGAGGCTTTCTAGCTAACTAAAAACAAATTAAGTAAATTACAAAAAGTCTATAACGTCTGACATCTGTTCAGTGATGGTCATGGGTTTCAGGAAATATTAATAAAAACTCAAAAAATTCAGAAGACAGTAAATCAATTAAAACTTAGATTTCAATTTATAATTCTTAATAATAATCTTAATTTAATTAAATATATAATATTAAATATATATCAGCTTTATAGTATTACCATGTCGGTAATATAACAAAGTAAACAATGTGTAGGCTATTATTTTTCCGTTTTACCTGCACCGAAATTTTCCCTGAAAAAGTCCGCTGGAGGAGGCGTTTTACGTTTTTAAGCGTCTGGGCTTTTGTGAAAACTACAAGTCGTACTTCCGCATGTTTTCTACGTCCCACTCACACACAGTCTGATCGAGGGCAGTGCATTATGGGTGTTGAAGTTTCCTGCCACAGCTCTTTAATGTTTTCTCTGTTCGTGTAGATTAAAGGAAATTAATAAATCAATAGATTTAAGGACATGATAAAAACCATCTGATTTTAGGGATGTTTTATGTTTGTTTTTACATGTTGAACATACATAACATTTTATATGTTATACACATACATACATTAGGAAAGACAGATGTAAGACAGAAATATTGTGATGATGCCCCCGTTCAGTCTAGTCTAGTTATTTGTGAATGTTTTTAAACTATTTACACAGCTATTGGTCAGGAGGGCAGACATGCTTGTCTGTATTATCATTTTGTTTGTATGTACAATGAAACACATTAATAAGAAACCAGATATTTCTTTAAGATGACATGTAGGCCAAAATCTGTGTAAAAACTTTCAGTGTATTATGTCAAACCGCTAAACAGATCTGGATCCTGAAACAAAGTATGAAAAATGAAAAGTACTTCACAGTCAGATGTCAAAAAAATAGAGTTTAATGTTCATGTGCTCTATAACAAATTAAATATATTAGTGTTTACAAAACAATATGTGCAGGACTACCGTATGCATATCCTAATGTACTCTCTACTCAAAAGTGATGAGAACAAATTCTACTGACAACACAGTTTCATCCCACAGTCCAAGATGCATAAGTCTATTATACAAAGCAAGTACAAAGATTAGAGAAAGACTGATCATTTCTGTGAGTGGTTAAAGACAGTAACAAGCAAGGAACAAAGGTAGGCGTCTAGATATGTCTTGCTATATAGGTCATTGGTAACGATGTAATCAGTGAGGTCCAATCAGATGTTTTCTTCATCAAACTGTTTTTTCCTAAAGCAAATTTTGTTCCAGTGCTCTTAGAGAGCTTGATATTGCCAAGGCATTTAAGTCTCAGATGTTCATACAACTTCCCAAATCTCATTTCCCATTCCACCTAAAACGAACATCCAAAATAAACTTCCACCGGCAAAGAATCGTAACATGAAATGCTGTAAACTAAGGCAAACAGTTGAAAATGCAGATAAATATTCGCATAACGCTCGTCGTTATCACACGGGACGTCTTGTAACCCACCAACTCATCGCAAACTCTCATTAAACATAAAATACGTTTAAAATGGCACTTAAATTAAGATTTTGCATACTCGAGATCTCTGAAAATAATCATAAAAAAATAAAAGCACACAATATTTCCACATATTCCCTCGAAATACTGAAGTGTATGTTTAGGACGTTCAAAATCGGTCTCTTCATACCGATACTGAGAGGTATTTGTCTTTGACACAAATACAGATTATATAACAGCTTGACCGGTACATTACAGACATGTAACTGTGGAAAACCTGATTATCTTGTGCCTACTTCACCTCACGTGATACTCTAAAACTACATAAAGAGTGTGACTCGGATGAATTCACGGGTACAAGTCCTACAAAACATGTATCACCATTGAGAAACACGAAAAACGTTGCGCAGAAGGATGCAAATTCGAGAATCAAACACTAGTGCATATCAGTTTCACATACATTTGCACATTAGCTGAATCTAAGACTATGTCTACACTACGAAACAGAGTAGAAATACTGTACAGTGAATGTCCTCTGAGGCTGGGACACCTAGACACGTTCACTGAGTTAAGTGACAACAGCTACCCGGTATTGCTCTACGACTAAATATTCAGAAATACAAGTACGTTACGTGATTATGATAAAGGCTGGAATGGTGCAGTAATGAAGTCCTGTTTTCAAGTCCAGTCGAATGTCTTTAAACTATTTACATGACTGTTGGTCAGGAGGGGAGACATGCTCGTCTGTATTAGCATTTTGGTGGTACGTAAAGAGTACGATTAAATATATTAGTTGTGCTTACAATCGGAATAAATCACTATTCTACTATTCGTTGAAGATGACAAGGAGGCCAGATGTCTGGCTCCGAGATTTCAGTGTTTAAACAGCAACGTGTACCGCAGGTTTCCTCTGTTACGCAAGTAAATTCAGCCATAGCACCATGTTAGAGACTTTTGAATTCGGATTCGGTAGCATTGCTATCAAAAACCCTGTCAGAAGAGAAGACGACTTCCTTAAAGACCCCATGAGATCAAAATTAGAGTTTTTAGTCCCTATGTGTCATCTCTATGCTAGTGTACTAGTGACAAAATTCACTTTCAAAGATTAAAACAAAACACACTCTTCTTTCTCTTCTGGGATAAACAATCAAAAAATAGTAATTCTGTAAAAATTCAGTAATTCAGTAAAACGGTTTGAAAACGGTTACGATTAATCACATGCAAGTCATTTTGTACGTGTGTGTGCTTTATATATATATATATATATATATATATATAAAGACAAACATACAGTATATATAAAAACATATAATGACATGTATATAATTATATTCATATAATTTATATTTAATATATAACCATAACCAATTTTTCTTAAACATATACATGCATATGTATATCTATATATACATAATAAATATACACAGTACACGTACATATGTACAAAATTAGTTTTGGATGCGATTAATCGTAGCTAAAACTACACTCAAAATAAGAAATGTTATGATAGCACTTATTTACTATAAAATAGAGCATTTAATCAAATAAAAAAATACTATAGAATTACGATACTAATATTTATGTCTTAATTTCTTCATTTTTACATTTACTTGTGCAAATGTTCAGTAAAAGGGGCAAATGTGATCTGATAATAGAAAAGTGTCAATACAGGAAATGAAAGTGATTGCATGGGGTCTTTAGAGGAACTCAATCCAGGAGGCTGACTTAAATAGGCGACAACCACAGCTGCTTACTAACAACCTTAAAAACACTGCATCCCTCTGTTTGAGTGATATTTTACATGCATTCATATATACATAAAACACACACTGTATTTAAATAACATTTAACCATTTTTAAACAGACATTTTCCATGTATGTACAAATAGCGGACTTTGTGGTCCATGCCGATAGGAGAGCATAAAAAACAAGTGATGAGAGCTAGTGAGAATTAAACGAGTACAGTCAGTGACAGCACAAACAGTGTGAATCTACTCAGGAGAATTAATATAAGGGCTCTAGGTGCTTTGGCAAAAACAAAAATGGCGAGAAACTAAAATAAACTCTATTTTGAGGCAACATTGGTTGTTAAGGCTCTACTTTGTGCTTGTTTAGTATTCACTGACAGACGATGGGTATTGTAGGTTTGAAACGGGGCTGCTATCTGGAGTCCTCCGGCTCCGATTTGATGGTCTTCTTCTCAGAGAGGTTGAGGGCACGTGAAGATGCGTCTCCTCCGTTTTCTGGAGAACAGAAAATAGATTAAGAGACTTTACTGATACCCTTTATGTTGTGTATGATAAATAGCTTGCGAGGGTCCTCATTTGGATGTTGCTATGGATAAAAGCATCTGCTAAATGAATTCATGTAAATGTTAAGTTGGCAATTTCAAATATTGTATGGATCATTCCTGTCTGTAAAGCATGTCTAAATATAATGGTTCAAATTGCCTCACAATGTTAAAGATCAAATCATGTTAGTTAGCTTTTCACAAATTAAGGGAAGATGGAACATATGGTAAAATTTATTTCATTACTTTTAACAAATAAGTAAATTTAATGATCAGATGTTGTAATTTAGCCCTGTCCACATAAGTTTCTAAAATGGAAAAACTTTACTTTATTAAAAGTAAAATACGTTAATAATAATAATCATTGATCATTAGCATTTTTGTCAAACCCCATTATGCTTCTAAAATGGAAAGTGTTAATTTATTATTATTATTATTCAAGGCATTTCTTGACTTTTTTTTCATTAAAATGTTTGAAGCAAAAAATAACAGTTGTGTATGCAAACTCTTAATTACTTTATGAGCATTTTAGCCCTTGATTTCCTACTTGAATAAAAGAATGAATATTAAATATAATCATATTAAATCAAAAGCATATTCAATAAAAAAACAGCTCAAAAGGTATTGCAGGAATGACCCATGTATGAAAAACACATTTATCTAAGTCAGCCATGGAGCACTGAAGTGTTTATAGTCTGTGGCTGTAAGCGTGTAAGATGATGTGTAATTAAGTGCCACACAGGCTTTGTTCCAAGGGTACTGCTTTCCTATCAAATAATTAGGTGGCATCTAGTTCACCCAAAAAAATGACGAGAGCGCCAAGTTTTGGCTTGTTGGCTGACCCCTGACTCGACGTATGACACAGCTTACATCATGCATTGTACGTCGAGTGAGAAGTCAGCCGGAACTCAACACTCCTGCGGAAAGCAATTTACATAATCATTTTTAAAAACAGAAATAATTTTGTTTCAAAAACCCATCGATCTGCTTCAGAGGACATGTGATAACCCCCTCAAGGTGTAAAGGTTAGTTTTACACGACGGTACTTTAGATTTACAGAGCTTCTGAATCATGACCACTATCCACCAGCATTACCAAGCTTGGAAGAGGCTGGATACGTTATTAAAAAAGAAGGAGGTCAATATACACCTAGGATGGCTTGGGGGTGAGTAGTTTATGGCGTAATTATCATTTTTGGGTGAACTATTCCTTTAACTGAAATGAGAATTCATAGCGGATTTGAAACGCTCTACAAAGGCAGCACTTTCAATATTTTGCCATCAACATGCTTCTAAGCTAACAATGTGATACTCTGAAGTCCAGTCTTATTATTTTGACCTTTCTTTTTTATGTATTTTTAGTTTTGAGTAGTACTGTCAAACGATTAATGTTTGAATTGCATCCAAAATCAACGTTTTTATTTATTAATTATTATTAATTATGTATATATGAAAGACATGTATGTTTACATGTATACATTTACATTCATCTAATTAATATTATATATAAATATATTAGGGCCGGGACTTGATTAAAAAAAATTTATCTAATTAATTAGAGGCTTTGTAATTAATTAATCGAAATTAATCGCATTTTAATCGCATATGAATATTTGACCTGAGAAGAGTGAGAAGTAAGTTCCTTTTCAGGAACTCACACTGCATCTATAGACGCTTTGGGAATGCCTCGGCGTTAGCCATGCTCTGAATCTGCTGCAAATCTGTCCAAATAAGGGCTCCAGGCGTCATAGATGGTGACGTCATGACTGCCGGAGCTTGAAAACCCAGGTGTGGCGCATCACTCATTAGCTTCATTCAT
>JAUMHI010000049.1:1938314-1952778 GCA_032359435.1 Enteromius unitaeniatus
TCATTTGATGTATGAAAATATTTCTACTTATTAAGTTGTAACCTGGCATTAACACTATTTGAATCCTTTATTAAAAAAATCCTTACTATTAAAATCTGGTGCTCTAGGTTAAATATCTCTAGACAAGAAATTGAAACGATAATATCTTCAAATAAGGTAAATGTCAATGTTAAAATAAATAAATAAATAAAAAACTTAAGTCCACACATTAACTCAGAAATAGCCCCAGAAATATTTATTTGTATATATAAATTATATAAAATATTATGTTTTACATTTTTTTAATGTTTGTTTAGCTGGATCTCAGCTTAAAACCTGTATATTGCCCTTGCACTTGCTGCATAGCACATTGCTTTGGATTACAGCCATCCATCACATGACATCTCAAATTTAATCCTGCATAAACTCACCCTGTTGGTCAGTGTTTCTGTCGGCAGAATGCCCGTTGCTGTTCTGCCTGTCTGTGCTGTGTTTATAGGGCCCCGGAGGAACCCTCCACTCGAGAGCCTGCAGTCTATCCTGCGCTGCGGCGTCATGCAGGATCTCCATCTGCTTGGCCAACAGACGCTCCAGCTGAACCTATAATATGCACAGACAGCAGGGAGTCAGACAGGCGGATGTGTATAGTACATACGTACGTACAGCATGACAGAAATTATTTCCAATATTCATCATTCACAACATACCGCTAGCGTAGTGATCCAAAACAAAACTAACCATAAACAAACTCCTACAGTTCAAATATCTTCTAAATATGAAAAGGGGTTTACAATTACTGTAAATATTTAGTTATGACTGCATTAATGTTTTTTTCTGTGTATTTCTCTGATTAATATTGATTCCAATAGCACCCCTCCTACATGTTTAACGGTATCCAACCTAAAAAGAACCAAACAAAAACTTTTACTGTTTTTTTTTTAACACAGGAAGATGCTATTCACAGTTACAAAATGACACGTTTCCACTTCACAACACAAAAGCGGCATAATTAACTGATGTTTCTGAGACAATGCATTCTATCTGAATGAAATTCTATCTATCTATTGAAAAAAACAGAACAATTAAAGAGAAAAGACAGCCCAGAATAGGTTTTAAACGCTCAGAGGTTGCTCTAACAGCTTAGGAGACACAATGGAGAGAAGTATCAACTTTGTCTTAGATATGAAAGACACGAAAATACACAAATGAGATGACTGTTGACAAAAAGTAAGGAAAGGAGATGAGAACTCTTCTAGCAATGTAAAAGTGTGTAAAGAAAAACAACCTCAATTCATAATGCAATACAAATATGCAGTGCATTGTCAGAGTTTTTCCACTAGAGGCGGTCTTCTTTTACAGTCATTTCTCAAGTCAAGTACTGTCATAACAGGGCCGAAGTTTGAAGAGGCAAAGATATTTGCATGATTTTATCTATGAATAATATTGCATATTTTAAGTTAGTATTAAAATATCAAATCATTAATTGAACACGTCGACCACTCTGTGAATCTTAAGACTTTCCAAGTTTCCATTGGTTCCACATTTCATGTCACTGGTTTTCAACCAGGTGCTGGGGCAATTAAATATATTATATTAATGTAATCTAAACATTAAAAAGAAGTTTAAACATTGGCTTTTTACTTTTGTAGTATTATAAACAATATAAATATATTTCTATTTAAATCACATCATTTATCAAAGAAAATGTAATTTTTTTGGGACTGATTTATTTTAGTGGCTTTATTTATTATGATTTATATAAATGTTTTTTAAATGACCTATACAATTTATTTAAATAAATAATTAATCATTTTTCATTGTATGTTTGGTATTATTTAATTACAACAGAATTACCAGAGGTTACATATATTGGCTTGGACAAAGAGCTGACTTGGACTCGATTTCAAGGTTGTAATTTTTTTCTCTCTATAGAATGACAACCAGCAAAAAGCACTGAGAACATCAGTACTTCCTCACGGTAGTCGTTTTCATCAGTTTTATCAGTTTATCAAAGCGCCTCTTACACAAATATTCAACCATTAATTGTTCATATAAGAAACCAGTCAACCAAAAAGTAGGTCTTGGTCAGGAGGACAGGTGAAGCTTTTGCAGCTACTGACCTAAAACCTGCATGATAGGATACCAGAGCGAGACATGTGGTGGTAGACAGACATGAAGACGGAGTCAGCGAGGCGCCTGAGAGCATTCCTCTCCCACACACAAATAAACACACTGTCATAATGCAGTCAGTCACCTGGATGTTCCGCCCAACCGTCTGCTCTCCTTTAGATTTGGCGTGGGCTAGCTGCTCCTTAAGGGTCTCCTGGCGCATGTGAATGGCCTGCAGCGCCTCCTGGAGGTCAAAACAGCCCTCCTGCAGATCGATACACATTCCATTGATATCCCCTTCCAGAGGCAGTCAATTCCAAAATGAAGTTTGCCATTCTTGCACAATAATGTGTTTCAAACCGGAGTTCCCCTCCATCCGTGCCTCGTTTCAGCAGGACAAACAGACAGTCCAGCTTAAAAATATGCCACTGAATGTTGCCCAAATATACAGAACAATCTTGTTGTAAATCAACCCACTGACTGTTTTGTCCCCATGTTAAGCTTGCGAGCGAGTATTTTAACACCACAAAACATGAAGCAATCACCAAAAACACCACAAACACTAAGCTGCAATTATCCAAACCGGGCGACAATTTGCAAAAAAAAAAGCCCCACACAATGTGAAGGTCAAAGGCAAGTCTTCAGACCTTGAAGAGGATCATGTTGTGACTAAAACATTTTTCGTTTCTCTATTAAAGCTGTGGGTTTTTTTAATTCACACATGCTTTTCCCACTTGTCTTTGCTTTATTTTTTGCAAATGATCACCAAAAAATTACATCACATCACAAGACAATACATGACAATATACCTCCTATATAAGGCCAAAAACTATAGATATGTTTCCATCACTATGTTTTTCTGTGCATTTTGAAGTACTGCATTAGAAATGAGTGATGTAAATACTACGTTTAGAATAAACATCCCTTGCAAAGGTTTTTTACACGCCCTCTTGAGATGGTTTTTGACTTGTGCCAGAAAGGTTTATTGCGAATAACGTCAAATGGAAACGTATTTGGCGAATAAATTCCTCCATGCGCATCAAAAAAGTCTTGCCGCTATGGGAAGACAAAACCTGACTAAACAGCGGATAGATCTCGTTCCACAGGATCTGAAATGTTATGGTCATTTTGAAATGCCAGAGCAAAGTCTGACAAAGTGTTTCTGTATAACTGTTACAAGACTGCTTTCACAAACAGCAAACAGCATCCATCTCTGAAAAATGTACTTAGTTTCATCATGCTACATTCAGTGGCTTTTCCTAGTTTTCTTAGTGATATTTAGTGCCAATTTACTTGGAAGTTGATGGTTTTGTTCTGGTTTACTCATCGGATGGAAACCGTTTTATACTTGATATTTAAATTATGCGCATAAGTTACACACTAAAATTAACCCCACTCTGTTCCATACCAATAATAGCTTTGTTCGTCTTCAGAACACAATTTAAGACACTTTAGTTAAAAACCGTGAGGCTTTAATTGACTGGGTTTTACCCATGACAAAATATTCATTTTGGGCTGGACTAAGTCTTTAAATTCGTAATTCTGGATGGAAACACGGCTTACGACATCAATGCACATAGAACCGAATACCTAAGAGAGAGCAATATGAATCAACTTTTTACTGGAGATCCATTGGGTTAGTGTGACATTTGAAGAATACCTGAACCGTTCCAGAACAAGCTGTTAATCTCAACCACTTCACAGAGCGAAGCCGCTAATTTTTTACTAACTAAAGCTTCATTCCCCTTGAGCGAAAAGGTCACATACTTAATAAAATGTCATCCCACTTAAGAATCCCCTCAGGATGAGTTTCAACCTGATGGGCGGATGAACAAACAGAACATACCACTAGGTCTAAATTACTACACGAAGGATGAACTTGTTAACTTCAAATGTTTGCATGGGTTGCCATGGGTGCAAACTACCACAGACATTCCAGTCTTTTCACTACTAGTTGGGTGTTTGAGGCAGAGAGGTAACTGCTAATAACAGCTCTGACGCAAATTTGCCAACACTCACGCAGTAACAATAATCTCATGGAGCCACTCCTGTGAGTTATGGCTTTTCTCTTTCTTGACACGGAGGCTGGTCTTCTAGAGTGCACAGACAAAGGTACATGTGCATGTATACGCATGTGTCTTCAGACTCGGCCCCTTTTCGCTTTGTGGTATCTGCGCAAATGCATGGGCGTGGGTGATTCCGAGTGCGCCTACGTAATGATGTCACTTCTACCTCTAGAATACGGGTGGGCGTGCAACTGATCTCATTTGGACCTTGTCTGGGTGCATGTGGGCGGGCGGCTTATTCTCACTGGTGTGGATGGGAGTGTAATGTGGGCAGAGTCGAGGCCAGACAGGGACAGCGAGAGGGGGAGGGGAAGTTTATGCTTCTTTTTTTTTCTGCAGTTCAGACACACATGCTATTAACTGTCACACGCTTTGAAACGGTCAAACATGGAAAATCCATTCTAGAGGGAGTTGGGTACAAGTCAACTGCATCAAGAATGCAAAAACAGTGTAATAAGCATGAAACAGCAGGACGCTGATTTGAGAAGTTTTCAGTGGCACATGCAAAAGTTCAGCTTGCAACAAGTTACTTTTGCAAAAAAAAGTGGCTGGGTAGCTTGACCAATTGGTGAATTGTTAAAAGAATGTAACAAAATATACCATGGCTTTTAAATGTAGCAGAAAAGTCAAAAACAAGTGAATCAGTTTGATTGGTTCAAAAGGGGATTCGCCAAATCAAGAAGTGGGAAAAATGGTATGCTTCTAAAAAATGCAACAAAATATATCCTCTTTCTTGAGCATAGAAGGAAAGTCCGATTCGGTTTAGTGAATCAGTTTTAAAAAATGATTCAGTGATTTGAGTGGTTTGACCAAACAGTGTATGTGACAAGATATAACCTTACTCTTTTAACAAAGCAGTTTAGTGAATCAATTTGTTCATTAAAAATGATTCACAGATTCAAGTAGTTGGACCAAATGGGATGCTGCTAAAAATATGAAAAAGTAAGTAATACAAAACTTACTTTTCTTTCTAATAAGTAGCCAGAAATAAAGATTAAAAATGGGACAAAATTTTACAAAAGAAGTTTTAGATTCAGTTTAGTTTTCTCAAATAATACTAATAAGTTTTAGATTCAGTTTAGTTTTCTCAAATAATACTAATAATAAATATTTACCACTGTCAAAATTTGAAAAACTGGTATATTATTTAAAAATGTTGCAAAACATACATTCTCAAAAAGTAAAAGGAAAGATGGATTTAGTTCCGTTTACAATTGGGATGGATGTGTGACTAATCTGTGGCTTCATAACATGAATTATGGCAACTTTATTTAGCATGACATGAGGGATTACGTTTATACTAAACAGAATTAATTTACATGGGGAAAAAAGTGGTAGCTTGATCCTGCTTAAATGATCTGGATTTGCTGAATAGATAGTGCTGTTTGGGTGCCTGTCACTGCTTGTTGAACTTGCAGATGTCTTTTTTTTTCAAACAATGGGTGAGTAATTCACTCCATTATTGTATGTTGCTTCACATAAAAAGTCTATTGCAAAAGACTGAGTTGATAAATATGCGTATAGTATATTCTTTACATGATTTCTGCCGATTTCAGTGCTTGGGTCATACGCTACATATTGCTGCCAACATAAATATGCACCACTTACGTGCTGCAGATGCAGTTTCTGTTAATGATGTTAAAGAACATTAACATCCTTTATACACTTTTCTCATACAGTAGCATAACTTTTCTTAAATATTGCCTTTCATTGCTTGTTTTTAAATAAATGATGGTGTTTTCTATAATTTCTTTTGTAGTATTTAGGGCACTGACTAAAGTAAATACACTACACTAGATAGGCTTAGGTTTTTTATATGCATCAAAGCATCTGGAAAAACTGTATCATAGTTTCCACAACTGATCAATGTTGTTAATAGGTAGATAAAGTTGTGATGACTGTAATTGGAATTTTTAAGTGGAAATATATATATTTTCATTTTATTTATTTATTTTTAAAATGTTTTATTTATTATTATTATTTTGTACTTTGTAGCTTTTTTAATGTTTTCAATTGAATGTAAAAATGTATTCTGTAACTGTATATAGTTTTATATTCTGTACTGTTAATGGTTTATATAGCAAAATTAATAAAAACAAGACAAAAACAAAAATCTTTTGGTGCACTTTAAATTATCAGTAGCTTAGCAAGCTACAGTTTTGAAGTAGCTTCTCTGGCAATGATGTTTATTCACATGACTTGTGTGGGAACATGACGTAGAAATTAGGTAAAATATGATTATTAAGTGAGTAACAATGCAAATTAGGGGGAAACGGAAGGCGCTTGGTAATTTGCCACTGTCTGATAATGATAAAGGACTCATTTCTCCTTAGATGTAGAGTGGGTAGAAACCACTGATTTTCCGAAGTGGTCACATGTCTGTGCCCATACGCGGAGTGAAACCAGGGCAGAGGTTAAGGGGGCAAACACCTGCTCTTCTTCAGACACCAGCCCAGCCAAGAAGCATTGATGTGGGATGTTAGAAGTTTCCAGTACATCTAACGACTGGACAATGATCAAATGTGTCACTAGAGAGCCATGAATGGACAGCTGCCATAGAGCACAAAGGCCTGTTCAGCAAACCACATCAATTAGATCACTCTGTGTGCAGCTAAGCATAGGACAGACTGATCATGGATATGTAGGTTATGGAAAAATAATGACCGTGTGGATTTAAGGTGTGATCGAGGGAGTGGGCTCGCGAACATTAGTCCTTTGTAACTTCTCCAGGCTGAACTTTGAACTTTCCCCTACACCATGACATGCAGTCCTGATGGAGCTACCCCACATGCTCCTGCAAAGCCCTCCCACACAGTTCAGTATGCTGACAGGCAGCTATGCAAACAAAAAAGCCACTGGACCCACCCAGTGTCAATCCTGCCTCCTACAACATTTTCCTCGCATATCGGTGTTATAACAAAAAGACTTGAGAAATCGTGTTGAAAGCTACAGGCAGAAATCATGAAGCCGTTTTTTCTCACCTCGGTTTTAATTCTTTTGGGCGACGGCTCATCTCTGTCAGCGCATCGAGATCTGGAGGAAAGAAAATTAAATGTTTAGCCCTGAACAAACTGGGTCCAACAACCAACACTTAAAGAATCCTTAAACAATTGTGTTTATTATATTGAAAGAATCAAATCAGCGTATTAAAATGATTTCTGAAGAATACAGTTTAATACAGTTATACAGAAAACAGTTATTTTATAGTTACAAAACAAATTATATTTACGACACCAACATCTTGAAGATGTAAGGGTAAACATTTAGATGTTGTTTGTGTGTCCCTTGGAAAAAAATAGTCTTACCCCAAAATGTTGATATTTTTATTTTTCATTTATAAAAATAATACCTTAAAAAGAAGGAATTTAAAGCCCCCCTCCTCCAATTATTTACTATGCTTATTAAATATCTTCTTTCATAGACCACTGCTTGAAACCCCTGGCCTTAAAATACCTTTAGTAATACTAGCTTTTCACCTGCAAACAAACTTAGGAGTGCCCTTGGCAAATTTCATTATGACGTAAGAAGCATTGTAAGAACTTGACCTAGATAACTTTCGCAATATCCACTTCACGACTGTGATGCAATCTTTCAAGTTTTGAATGAGTGACTGCAATTATGTAACGCCAAAAGGAATTTTCCATTCACTGACACGCAAGCCTGGCAATCCAGGAAACACCTGCACGGTCTCTTTGGATGGCAGGTTTTGAGTGTCTGATAAGGCCTGTGTGCCTTTAGATGCAAAGGAGTGGGAGTGTTCTCATCTCTCCATAGACCTCAGTGCGGTACTTCACACCTCAACACAAATGCCATGCACAAAGCCGACTTTGATATCACTGCTCGGCTCTAAGCGGACTACCAGAAAGCAGATCCTGAGCTGCTCACAAGGCATTAGCATGAGCTATCTCTTTCTAGGCTTTAAGGCTAAACATCATGAATGATTACTCTAGTCACTTATGAGGTGTAAAAAGTGATGCATGCAGAGAATTTAAATCCATTAAAGCAAACAAACAGCTCCTCTACACTGTGCGTTCTTTAGGTAGAATCTGCAGGATATTTTGTGTTTATCAGGCATTTATGCACTGATCTTCAGAATTTGACATATTGAGGGCCTACATCTGAGGAAATGGACAATCCTGGCCTAATTGGACACTGTTGGTTACCCAAACTACTCAAACAGTGCAATGTTTTTGCAATGTTACAAAGACAGTGTTAACACTTCTTAGGGAAATTTGCCTGTGCATAATGAACCAGGATGTGAGAAATTATTTTAAAACTGAAAAATTGCATGTTTCAGTTTTAACCAAAGGTCGAGAAATAGTCAACCATGTTGTTTTAGGTTTGAGTGGCAAATGACCTCAGAGTTCTTACTTGCTGGTTCTGTAGGTGTATTTGTAGGTGACCTCTCGGGAGACCTGACGAGCCAGTCCGAAAAGCTCGTCTCTTCGAGTCAGCAAAGCCACCTCTTTCATACAAAGCTGTGCCGCAGCCTCGTTCACTGTCAGCTATGCAGAAACGAAGATTTTTATCATTCATTTGTTAATAAATGTTATGTGCTAAGAATTAAACCAGTCCCACAAGCAAGCAACACCCTTGCATGATATTTCTGGTGCAGCCAATTAACCGATGTAGCTCTTCTTGAATAATTTCTTACTGGAAGGACAGCTACACTGTTGAAAAAAAAAACATATGCTGTTTTGAAGCATGGCAGCAGTTTTGAGTTGGTTCAATTTGGTCCTGAGCTGGTTTAAGCATGTGCTGGTCCAAAGATAGTACTAAGCAACTAGGACCATCTTAAAGTAGATCATGACCAACTAAGGAATAGCTTAGCTCAAATCAGCTGCCATGCTTCAAAACATACCTAACCAGCATATGCTGTTTTTCAACAATGCATGTTGGAAGTGCATGATATATTTAAACTTAAAAAAAAACTAAAGATGCAAAAGCCATGAAAAACGCACCTCGTGCAGAGTCAGATGCTTCCCGTCCTTTCTTTTCGAGTCGAATCTCCCATATATGGCGCTATACTTGCGTATTTCCTCTTCCCTGTGAGGATCCTCATTGCTCATATCGAAGATGTGGCTGATCATCTTGGCAAGCTTCTTATTTCCCTTCAACAGTTCTTTAACCTCTCCAGAGTCACTCTTGGGCAAAGTCTGAGCGATTCTTTCCACACACTCCACCACGGACTGAACAGCAGCCGCGTCTAGTGCCTCCAGGCCATCCCGAGGGGAAGACGGAGAGCCTAGTTCTGCTGGGGACAGACTTTGCTCGCTCTCCGTTCCGTGACCTGCCCAAAAACGTGGCTCACTGCCACTTTGGAGGGGCGAAACGGTGGCAGAAGAGTTCCCGTTGCCAGATTCTCCTTTTCCGGGATCCACGCAAGCAGCTGCCAAACACTTGGGCACTTTCACTTGGGTGTCTCCCCGGGCGCCATTCCCAGGTAACAATGTGGGTGACCCTTCGGGCAGCTTGTAGACGGGAATGCTGCAGACGGGAAGGGACGTGAGGGGCTGATTGAACAGGGCAGGATTTGTGACCCAGTCACGCAGAGCTTTCTGTAGGCGTCTGACGTGCAGCGGCTTGCTGGCCATGCCTACGAGCGCCATGATCTCGAGAAACTCGTCCTCGCAAGCCTCGCAGAGCTGCTGAACGTCATCGCCGCCCTGCTGGATGAATGCGTCGTAGTAGCACAGCAGGTTGGCCCTCTGAAGGATGCGGTAGAGCTGCAACTCCCCAAGGGTTCTGGGTAAAGTCGCTGCCATACCTGAACAAAGGAAGGAACAAAGTAAGCAATTACAAGAAACAGTAAAAGCGCTCGAAGGAGAGGACACTGGTTGCCACAGCAGGGGGAGGAAGAGAAATGTGTGGCTGGATCCAAGAGTGGCGACTATAAGAGAGCGCCTGTCAGGCTCCTGGGCTGCTGGGAGAGTCACATACCACACTCCACCTCTGCAACACGCGTAGGTGGGCTCTCTCAGCACAGGCCTCATTTGTTTCTGCCGGGATCTGGCTTCTACAGCTGCCACTGTCAGGAGCTGGATCCACAGCAGCACAGATAAAAGCAAGATTGGCTGCAGGGGAGGGAGGTGGGGTAATGAAGCCGTGTGGGGGTGGGATGGTAGGTGTGCGTGCTAAAAAGATAGCGCTCTGCATTTTACTTTAATTCACCCACTTCTTCCTTAGAAGGATTTGGGGATCATGAATGCACCACAAACATACACAAGCAGACACATAATGCTCTCTGTAAACTTTGCCAGAGACTGTAATGCATACCAATGTGATAACCGAACTCATTTGCTTAATTTAGATGCGTTTTAGAAATTTTATGCAAAACACGACTGTCAGAAATATCTAAGATTTGGTGGGGAAATGTTTATTTTTAATCTGCATTTGCAAATCGCCATTCATTTGTGGATCGGTGCATATTTATATTGATGATTTACAAATGCATAGACAATTCATATGAAAAATCATCCAAGTCATTTAAAATAATGTTTGGCATCTTTGAATGATATTATGTGAATGTCAGTTAGATAACTGATTTGTCATCGTAAAAAAATTAAATATCACTGGCAGAACGATGTGGAGAACCTTAAGGAGCCTGTGAAACTTACAAAAGGAACTAAGTTCCTACAAGAATTCCAAATACTGTCAATGGTTCCTTCCCCCATCACAGGGGAAAGGCATTGAGAGACACTTAAATTATACATTGAACTTCACTGAGTACACAAAATGATAATTGAGGCACGTTCAAAATGATGCCTAGAGGTTCTCCAGAGGGTTTCTCCAGAGTGGCAGTCTGAAGATCTCCAAACAAGTATTTCAATTTTTAAAGTGGTGAATCATGTTTTGTGAATAAAAATGAGGTTACTCATTTGTGAATCATTTTTTGTGAATATATTCTTTCTGAGACTATTCTGACCCCTAGGGATATGTCAAGAAATGTATATTGTTTCAACTAGGGATGTTCATTTTAACCGTTTAACCGTTAACTGACTGATTTGAATTTTGACCGATTTTGATCAGTTTAAATGGGGTTTAAATGGTCATTTTATTTATTTATTTAAGTATTTTACCTACTTGTAGTCTATATAAAATTGTGTTGACAAAAATATCTCATTTTATTGACCACATTCACACAGCAGCAGAATCCAGTTGTTGAGTCCTAATACAGGGAGTGACCAGTGCGTTCTGTAACGGAACTCATCTGTAAATGTTCAAGACTCACAACCGCGTTGTGTGTGTTTTCGGTAACTTATAGTGATGGAGTAATTAACTGCGTGTCATCTGAAAGTTTTATTAGTTCTCGTCATTTTCTGCCAGAGCCATTCTCGCCAGCGACTCAAATGATCTGCTCTCCGCCCAAAGCTGCTGTCGGTTAATGAAGATTTGATAAAAGAACTCACGCCTCGATTGGACTCGAAGTGACTTTTATGGGCGTTGCCATCTTCGACATTAATTAGGTCACTGTTGATAACTTTTTTCTTTTGTTTTCTTGATTTATTATTTAGGTAAAATAGGTATATATTTCTCGTATAAGCCTATCTTTCCTTTATAATGTTTTTTCTCTGGTCGCAGAAGTGCTGCAGGCGTATGATATATAATAGATATGATCACGTAAATCTTCGTCTTCTGTTGTTTGCTAGTTTTTGCGTGTGTACAATGAATCCGCAGAAAAAACATATTACTATTTTTAACGGGTCACAGTTGCTTTTCCTGTCTAATTGAACAAAATTCTAATTTAAAATAATGTTGTCAGTTAACTGGTTAAAAATTGGCGAACGAGCGTCAGTTGTCAGTTAAGAGAAATAACCGAAATGAGCATCCCTAGTTTCAACATCATCAGAAAACAGCATTTTACATTCAAATATACAACTATCTTTTTTTCAAATGAATCTGCCAATAAATGATCACACCGTTTTCCATCATTTCAAAATAAACTTGCACTGGCATACACATCTGCATTTGTACTTTTCTCTGCCTGCTATGAAATATAACAACAGAAACACTAGGATTAAATAAATAAACAATTTAAACATAAAGTTAAAAATATATATAAAATGTAAAAAATAAAACAAAACATCCACTTTTAAAAATAAAGAACAATGTGAATGTGAATAACAGACCTCAATTATTGTTCTTTCAGTGGCGGTAAAAGATGACAGATGCTGCTAAATCATCATGACTGTTAGTGTACTAGAGGTGAGTAAGAACAGTAACACAGCAAGGCTGATAGTGAGTACTGATGAGTGAGTGTATGGAGTCTAACGAGGACACCCCACTGCACAGCTGAGTGATCCGCCACTCTAATGGATGACTGAGGCCTAGACCCAAGTGAAGGGTGCCTTGTTGAAACCAATTCAGTATCAGCATGGATGGCACTTAGGCAGCAATTTATCCGAAGCTCTCTCTCCCCGCAGCATGCTGGCTTCCTAATGCTGGAGATCTAAGGCCAGGGCTTCACGCAACATGCTGAGAGCACTCACAGCACGTACTCGTGTTGCCCAACAGCAGCCTCTTATCAATCTAAATGAATAATGGATTCACATTGAGACCTGTCCTAAATAGTGCTATGAAGCTATCGAAAAGGAGCTTCTCTTGAAAGATAACCTATCAGTCCTGTGCATCAGACTAAATGTTTGTGGAACAGCTGCTCTCCATATAAAAGCTACAAGGGCTGTTTTTGGTGGAAGGAACCAAAAGGGACACTATCTATAAGTGGATGACTACACAAGAAAAGGAATCATTTGTGTCTCTGTATCTCTTAAAGGAATAAATACTGCCTTCATTTATGTAGTTTCAAGTTGTGATTTATTTTTTATTGGGAACACTAAAAGAGATGTTTAGAAGAATGTTCAACCTGCTTTTATCCATACGATGAAACTGAAACATTCTCCTACACTTGTTTTATGCTCCATAGAAAAGGGAAAATGGAATATAATGAGGAGTGATTAAAAATATTGAAAGATGTAAAATAACTTGCCACAACACCCTTTTCAACTCAGGACCATCAACTCAAGTTCAACTTTGATTATCTTACTCAAAGCACTCCAAAAGCTAGGTGCAAACACTAATTTAAGTGTCTGTGCCTTCCACCCAAATACTGTATGATTCGTCACAGGGTCTTTCGAAAATAACAGGGGAAAAAATTGGTGAGGAAAGCAGAGAAGTAGAAAAGGCATTATTAAAGTTCACCACTTTGGGTTTAATATTAGTAACATCTGAGTCTGTATATCGGGGGCCCAGTGTGTATAATAACTGGTAAACAATGAATCATCAATTCACAGAGTGCCAGCAACATTTCAAAACAAAAATTCCCATTACCTCATTCCAATTTATTATTCAAATGATAAACCAAAGATGAGGCATTGCTAACTATTACTAATGTTTATGGGAACAATAATAAACCACCTGGCAAAACAGCATTATATTATTATTAGGAGCCAAGCATCAAAGGTAGTTTTATTCTGACATCATATTGTTATTATTCCGTCATTGCAGGACTGCTGGAAGGAAATGTGTTAAATATGTGCTGTAGAAATAAGGTCAACCGTTTGGAGCCATCTATGAATTATGAATATGATATAATTGCTTATAACTATAAAATATTTCATCTTTAAAATTGAAAGATACATTTTTGTCTATCAGCTGTACATCATGAATCAGTTATATTAATATTAAACATGAAATGATTAACAATTGAAGGTAAAATCTTCACCATCCTCTTAACCATATAAAAAAGTTTTTCGCCTTAATGTTTGTTTTGCCATGGTCACTAACATTGTTTGCCCACCATTTTCAAATGGAAATTATACTTTTCCTGCACCATCCATTCAATTTCATTTAAATCATCTTTAGACCTTTTTTTTTATTTCAACAACCACAACACATTTTGGACAGTGCCAATTATTGCTCAAAAATAACCAATTGTATTAGCTACCAGACAATATTTCTTGCTTCAGTTCAATATCAGTTTCTCAATACTGTTCTAATAATAATAATCACAATAGTCTACAATAGAATTTGAGCTTCTGGATTGTTGGCCCTGTAATATCTGCATGCAACTATATAAATTTTCATCATTATCATACTTTTTCTTCTATCTACAAATAAACAAACGGTATATAGATTACTGAATATTTCAAATAATATTTCATATACTAGAGCTAGCTCTTGAAATTGCTTGAGAAAAATATCAGCGGATAAAATTCACGCAAATAAAAGCCATTGCACAACGGAAAGCATTGGGAAAAGTCTGCCTGGAAGTGAAGAAACGATAAGGATGCTGTACAAACACACAGCTGCCG
>JAUMHI010000049.1:1952878-1970524 GCA_032359435.1 Enteromius unitaeniatus
CACAACGGAAAGCATTGGGAAAAGTCTGCCTGGAAGTGAAGAAACGATAAGGATGCTGTACAAACACACAGCTGCCGACGACCAGACGCCCACGGGGGTGCGTTCACAAACGGTACCGAGAGCTGTCCGGTCTGCACGGGGCGCACATGGATCACAAAAACACGCAGGAAAGTTGCACCCAAAACACGGCTCCAGCGCTCCGCTGCATTTGCAAGCGGCACTGCACAAAAGTACTGACAAAAACGTACCTTTTGGTTTTCTTTCTTTGTCTTTTTCCACCAAAACTCTTCCAAAAGCGCCGTCTGGTTATTAAAGTTCTGAAATATGACGCTGCGTTGAGTTACGCGACGCTTCACCTGACGTCCTGAGAGGTGCCACGCGTCCTTAGGCTCTGTTATTAAATGAACTCTCACGCACTCTGTAGTTTGAACTACGGAGGGACTCTCAAACTAGTTGGTTTCCGCTCTCTCCCCTACTGCCAGAATTGGGATATTCCGCGCTTGCTACATTGCTCTCTCACTCCCACGCGCCTGCGTGACGCAGATCCTGGCGTGGGCGGTAGCGGCGCGTGGGAGGCTGCTGCATGGAATACCAAACCTCATATCAGCCGCATGCACCGCCTCATATATATATATATATATATATATATATATATACATGGACATTTATCATGTTTGTTGACCTTACTGAAAATACGCCAGCATACAGCATAACGGTTCGGTGGCCGCCTGTACGCCCACACCGGTGCTATTCTTGCCCCCTCCTCCTCCAGTTCAAATTCACCTGCTGCCTACAGCCTGTCACATACTGAGTCCTTGTGCATTCCAGTGGGCCCCGTTTCACATCTTATTAGTTCTACCTGTTCCATTTATAGAGTTCTGCTCTGATGGCCAATAACTAGATCTGCAGGCGATCGCATAAACAATATAATTGCTTTTTAAAAACGAAAGGAGATGAGTTAATTAGCTAGTGAAGCAACCATTAAGGAGAATACAAAAGAAGAAAAACTTGCACAAAGCACTTTCCTGAAGGAAATACTACAACGAAGCACAGTAATGTTCAAGTCTTTGGCAAGCTTGATGTCACAAAAATTTTATTTAATGTAAATATCTATAGCCTATACATATATTCTCTTTATAGGTTATATACTGCATAGATGGATAGATAGATATGACAAAACCATGCATATTTATGAAAAAAAAGCATATGACATTATAAAAAATTGTGTTCGTATTTATATATGCAGATTTTGCTTAACTAAAAATGAAAAAAGGCGTTTATATGACACATCAGGGTATTTGTCATAATCAGAGCAAATGTCAGTGGGGTTAAATCAAGGCGGTCTGATATGGCAGCAAATTCTGATTCATGAATGAATCATTTTTTTTGAGTCTGATCTGTGTGGTTTTTAAATTTTTTTGTAATCAATCAGACTGAATCGGAAGATGCCGTTCTCATTTGGTTGTAAAATATCAAAATAGAGGGTTTCTCTATGCAGGAAGAAAAGAATCTATTACAATTCAATATGCAAATACAAAGAATAAGAAGTTCAATCAGTTCAGTGTGCAAATATTACAATGACGCTGCAGCACTTAGTCTATTTAGCTATTAGTCATAAAGAGATTTTCAAACTGTAAACCAGTAATAAAATGTTTGGATAAAACACCTAAGGCTAAAATTATCTAGCGGTTTATTCTAAATGAATTGCTTGCTTTTAATACTTAGGGTGGGGGATGAGAACAAACCCAAAGCAGGATGTTTAAGCATTATCAATACAGTCATTCTTACTTCTGAACATGCACAGATGTTAGTGCTCTCTTAGAGTGTGGTCCTCGAGTAGTCAATCCCCGCCGGGAACTATACCCTTCTAAGGGGTTTGTGACTGAGAGACTTTCATTGTTACAGTGACTCAACCAAAACAAACCTCTCCCCTCAGCGCATCTCTCTTACTGCTCCTCAACCGTCAGATGCGGAGATTCATTGAGAGATGTGCTCACAGACATGTTTTGGGGGTCTGCAGAAGGAAGAGGAGTGAAAAGGGAGATGCTGGGAGGGGCTGTGGTCCTGTGTGCAGCCACTACTCACTCCTCTTTCAGGATATTTACACTCCCACACACAGTGATTCAGCTGGCTCTAATCCTCTCCTCACACACACACATATACACACTGCTGCTGGATTAGGCTGCATAAGACACCCATGGCCAAAAGACTACGGCGGAGATTCTCCTTCTTCATGTAAAAAAGCATGTGCTTTAGATAAACCGAGGAGCAAGCTGGCTGACAAAACAATTTGAGAATTTTGAGCATTTCGTATCTGGTTGTATGTGGGCAGCTGACATGACGTGCCATTCTTCTGTCCTCAAAACACAAGGTCGGTCAATTGTTCTGTGTTCATCACAGCAAACACACAAATATCAAATGGTGTTTTAATATCTGTAAACTTATGCCCATAGGTGAAAGATATCAAGTACATTTTTGTCACCGTAGAGTCCCCTGGAATGACTCACATCTCTTAAAAATATAGTTAATCAGGATCCCAACAGGAAATAAATATGACTGTATGATATTTTTGGCATATAAAGATTTCAAAAATAGTAAGTAGCAGGCTATTCTAAAAATCAACCAATATAGGTTAAATGAGCCAAACCTTTGCTAGTTTACTTCTAGTGCCTCAAAGAAAAATCAATAGCAGTTTGATTAGTTCTTCTTAAGTGGTTCGTGCAACTGAAAGTGGTTTCCAAGCAGACTGATTAAAAAGAAATATATATCTATATATATGTTCTCCCACAAGGCTTTTTAAAAGTCTTAATTAAAGAGCCTGAAACACACCAATCACCTATATTTTAAATCACAACACATCAAACTTTGATTTAAAGCAAAAATAGATTTGAAAAACATAAAAAAAGAGAAAAGGAAAAGACTGTGTGCAATGCAAATGGAACAACATTTTAATGCAAACACATAGTAATATCTCTACACCTAAACCTAACCTTACCCATGAGTATGAGATGATGCCTAAAATCAGGAAATGATAGATGACTGACACTGATGTACAAGCACCAAACACAGATTCTAAGCCTAAACTTCCTCAAATCGGATTGGTTAATCACAATGTTGTTCCAGGGTCAACAAAGATGCTGACCTAGAGACATGTTGCACTTGGTAAAATCAGGTCAGGCAAGTCAGCCAATCACATTTTTTTTGTGCGATACCCATCAGACGGTCTGCGAACGGACAGATGTACTGTCTGAAGAAGAGACTTTAGAAAGAAGGAGACTTTTACATAGTGTATAACACGTCCGTGACACTTCCATATTAGTTTCCTCAGTCCTGAGGTGTGAGAGAAAGAGAGATTTAATAAGCACTAATGAGCATATAATGCTGTAAGTGAAAGGTTTAATGATTTGTGTGAAAGTGGCATACAGTATGTGAGTCAGACTGTAAACAATGTGTTATAAGAGAGTAATTCCTTGAAAAGGGTTTTAAACGGCAATTTATTATTTAATAAATGTTAAGATATTTAACACATTAAAGGTTCACACAGAATACATATGTGAATACTCTACAGAATTTCTTTAATATGTCACAGTTGTTATAAATAGCTAAACAACACTTTCAATGTGCCCACTAATAAAGGAAGGTGTGAGGAGAGAGAGATATCAGACAGAAGGGGAGACAAAGGGAGAAAGTGGATGTTGGGTTGGGTAGGGGGTGTCAGAAAGGGTGAGAGAGAAAGAGAAAAAAGAAAGAGAGAGAGAGAGAGAGCAGTACAGTAAAAGTCTTCGAATCTGCCTTGGTATTAGATGCTATTTTTAGGAAGTAGGCCAGCAACAGCTAGCAGCCTGGTGAAGGTGCCATGCATGCTTGATTATATTTTTTCCCTTCTTTTTTTTCCTCTGACAGATGAACTGAGATGATTTTGGGAACTGATAAACGTTAAAATACTGTGCCAAACCTCGAACGAAAGATGCCAGGGAAAATATGAGACGTTTCTGTTTTGACAGCTGATTGACAGATGGCTACCACATTGATCCTAAAAATGACAACTGTGCAGTTGACAGTGAGTTTAGCTTGAAAGCACACCAAAAGCAATACAACCGATTGACGGGATGAGTGAGACAATACTTTCACTGAAAAACAAAACAAAACATGTTTTTAGCATTAAAATAAAAGTACAATTCTGTTTATTATCAAGTATGTGAGTTTTCCATATATGGTGACAAATTCTATTTGATTTAATAGACAATGCATGTAATTTTATTTTAAAGTTATATTCAGCACATTCTCACAACTCGATCCTTTTCCGCCACTTTTTGACGCTCTTTTAGTCAGTTTTCGACGTGAAGGGTCCCCTGTTGTTTTGAATAGGAAACCCTTAGCATCATTTTATCATCATAATTAACAGATATATTGGGTAAAAACAATAGCATTTTTGCATATTTTTTAGGGGTGTGATTTTTCTACGTAAACAGTCAAAACAGCTTTATTTAAATGATATTATGTACACATTCATGAGCATGTATCCCAACCCTAACCCCTGCCCCTAAACCTAATGTCAATAAAACACAAGATATAGCAGGCAGATACAACCACCGTCATCATTTATTTGAGAAATTGTATTATTCCAAGTTTGAGGCAAAACGATTGTGAGAGGAATAGAGGCGGTCGCTGTCACGGTCTTCTGCATACTTCCAGTGCGCAGCTGCAGTCTGTGAGCGATTTCAAAAAATGCCGCAATAAGAATCCTTACGTCAATGGTTGAGAAATGCCATTGGCTCTTGTGTGTCTTGTGATCGATTGCGTCATGCTGTTGTGAAATACTATTGGTTCTTGTGTATCGCGTGCATCATTTTACGGGACAGGAGTATGTTTTCCGAATGAGACGTGAGTGTGTTAACGGAGCGGGATCATTTTTAGTGATTAAAACCTTGTGTTTTACTCTCTTCTTTGCGGAAAGATTTTTATATGGCTTTGAAAGACTTGGAATGTGACACCACTTGTTTGTAATGTATTTATACTGCTTGTTTATGATTAGTTTGTGCAATAAAGACCTGTGAATGCATTTGCCTGTGTGTTTATATTGTTTAGAGGTGGGTAGGTTTAGGGTAGGGGTGGAGTTCAGTCAAAAAAATATATAAATAATATATTTAATATATATAAATATATATAATATATTTATATATGCATGCAAACCATTACATTAACAACTGAAAACAACTGAGGACCCTTCTCGTTGAAAAGTGACTAAAAAGGGGTACCTTGAGCTTCAAAAAGCGATGCAAAAGGTCTTGACAAAGTGTGACGACTTGGGAGTGAGAACGTATTGGTATAATATCTGTTTTTAAACATATTTTAAGGTCAGGTTCAAGTTAAGGTAGGGTAGTAAATTATTGTTCTGTCAATTTATTATACAGAAAATGAGAGCCAAATGTATTATTTTTTTAGTCAAGATTTTTTATTAAATATTTCATGTTAAATAATATATGTTGAAGCAAATACTTGCATATGTATACTACCGTTCACATTTGAAAGAACAATTTTACCAGGACTGGAAGAAGAGATTTTATATCTCAATGGGAATACCCTGGTAAAATAAAGGGGAAAAAAGTTTCTAGTGCTTATAATATATGTAGCCTATATATATATGTGTGTGTGTGTAAGGAATTGATGACGGGCTGTTGAATTATTAGATAAGTATATATATATATATATATTTTAATTAATGGCCCAGAGTCAATTATTCCACTTATACTACAGTTGCCACAACTCAAGGCAACGATCAGAAGATATATTTCAAGTTTTTTGTCTGGGTTCTGTACTTAAAACGCTATTGTGAGTAGGATTATTGTAATTTTTGACCTAGTAATGGCCGAAGTTGATAGCAGAAGTTATGTGTGTGTGTGAGAGAGAGAGAGAGAGAGAGACTGAGCTTGTGAATTATCTCAGAGTCTGTGCATCTCTCAAAAGTGTTCAGCTAATAGTGAAACTTTAAGTTCCTTTTTACCACTAACAGTGCCATTGTTAGCTCACTTGTGGGAAATCTAGTTGTTTTAAGTTGATAAAGTCATCAGAGTAACGCTAGCAACATTAGAGAGGATGTGTGCTTTCTGTGCATAATAAAATGTAAATTTGTGGCAAAACATGGAAATGAGCTGTTGTTTTTATCATGTTGATTACTGTATTTATTTGTTTGGCCAGTGTCATTGTGGGTTTTGGTTATTTTGGTTATGTTGCTGTTGTAAGCATAGACATGTATATATGAAATATATTTGAAATAATAGAAACCATTTAGCGAAGTGATATGGAACTGTAATGCGGTCAAAGTGGAACTACAAACTACAGCTCCTTGAAAATAATTGCACACCTTAGTATGTTCATCAGCCAATCAGATTCGAGCATTAAAGGCCCAGTGTAGTGTGTACAGTATATGTGTTTGTATATATATATATAATATTTAATAAAACAATACTGTTATAAAAGTACTATTGTGAAATATTATTACTGTTTAAAATAAAATACATATAAAAATTTACATTTTTAATTTAATTAATTTTAAAACATAATTTATTGCTGTGATGGAAAAGCTGAATTTTCTGCATCATTACTTCAGTTATCATTTATGATTCTTTAGAAATCATTCTAATATGCCAGTTTGAAAAAAATGTTGAAAACACATGAGCTGCTGAATATATTTTGGAAAAAATTATATATTTTTTAAAGATTAAAATGGTAAAACTGTTCTTCAGGAGGGTCCACCTCTCTCATGATAGCTAGATGACTTCATCACAATCAACATGAATTCTCTGCTTTTATATGATCTCGGCTAGTGAAAATGAATTGGCACACATGCAGTGCTTAAATAATAGTTCTGGGTGTCAGTGTTACATTGAAATTAAAATGAATGACACTTGTCGAAACAGGGTATGTCAGAAAGGGCTCCAACAAGGTAAATTACATTCAGAAGCAGGTGAGTGGGTACTGTCAAGTGTTTCCCCTCAGCTGCAGTCTCAATTAATATAATTTACTCCCTGCACAAACGGTCTTATAATTGCTTCACCTCTTATATAGAAGCAACAGAAACATTTGATTTGATCCGATTACAATCGTTTTGTTTCCAAGAAGCAGCTGCACAATCCATCCAAAAAAAGAGCAATGAGTTGATAGCGATTCTATCATCTAATTTGTATGGACGCCCATTTCTTCTACAGAAAAAAAGGGTAATTGTGACTTTTTATCTTGCAATTTCATTTTATGTATCACAATTTGGACAATTCTGAAAAAAAATATATTTACAGAAATATCATCTAAACTGTGTGTTAATGTATAGTGAGATATAAACTGTTCAGTCTGGCTTTTTTCTTTAGAATTCTACGTTTACATTTCACAACTTTATTTCTCTGAATCCTTTCAGTTCTGTTTTTATGTTTCTTCCATGTAATGAAAATCTGTAAATAACTGGGACTTTTTATAAAACAATTCCGACATTTTCCTGCAAATGTGAGTTACTGTACCAAAAAGTCAAAATTTTAAGATAAAAAGATACCTTTGTAATTTTTTTTATCCCATGATGGAAACAAGCATCCATGGATTAGTATATGGTATATCCTAAAATGTATATCATAGCCTAAAAGAGTTGATAATCAATAATGAAAACAGTATGTGGGATATAAACCCACTCAGTGTTGCTAACATCATTACCATACATACCAATGGAAAATTGTGTGAAGCCCAACTAAAACCTATGGACTCCAAGGTATTTAACTTTAAAAATCTGCATTTATCTGGCAAGGATCAACCAGAATTCAGAGTGGAAACAATCTCTTTTAAAGAGAAATGGGACGATTGACTCATTTGATTCAGAGAAGATGATAAACCAATTGGTCATCCTCTAGTGATACACAGAAAGCAAGAGAAGAAATGTTAGAAAGCACAATGCCCAGCATACTCTGTTAAGTTCAGAAAAGCAGAGAGATAGAAAACACAGGGAATAAAGAGAGAGGTCAAAGTGAGGGCAGTTCAAAGCCCAGGGGAAATGAGCCACAGGCCGTGGGCGTTGAGAGCGAGTGGGCTACCTGTTCTGCTGAAGCCGATGTCATTACGGTCTGGGCACACAGATCTGACAGCTGCTCCATTAGTTTTCCAGCCAGTGATCAGATAAAAGATCCTTTTGTCCTGTGAGGCCAATATACACAAGAGCAAAGGGTCTGGAGGAGATTCAGCCAATTAAACCACGCAGACCTTTTCCTTAAATGAATGAGCGGTTGCTGCATATACACAGAAATACTATTCTCTTCTTTTTATTAAGCTATGTATTTACCTGCATTTCATGAGGTAAACCAGACTGCATGCAGTAGTCTATATTTTTCTTCTGCTAATACCGGAGATGTCAGAAAATCGTAATGTGAGGTTCATTTTATGCACATTTAGCACTTAATATAGTACAAGAATGAAGAATAAACAGGTCAAGCTCAGAATGCGCACAAAGATGCTGATTTACGTTGCTTTGATAAATGCATTCGATCCAAAGAAAAATTGTTTTGTTAGTCTAATAAAATTCAGACTTCCAGAGCCTGTAACATACAGCTGAGGTAGTGGTATGTACAATAAATTGCAAATAAATATGACTGAAACTTCATGCACCAATATGATAAATCACGTATATTCCCTGTCTCCAAGTCGTTCATTGGTTTTGTTTGAGGAACAGACTAAAATTTTATTTGACAATCACTTCAATTTGTTAATTGCTACTGGATCACAACTCTCTCTGTCGAACTAAACAGATCGATCGATTGTGAGCGAATCATTCAAACAGTTATGTATGGGTTCAACCGATTCATTGTGAAGAATCAATTTGTTCACTAATAAACATGAGCATGCCAACAGGAGCTAAGACAGATGGCATATTTTCAGTATGGCTTATAGTTCATTCCTCAAACAAAGCTATGCTATAGCTTCATAAGATTTGGAATACATACAGTAGCATATAAGAAGTCATTTGGACAAATTTTATGATAGGTTTGTACTTGTAGCAGCTTGAAATGCTTATTAGCCTTCCCCTTTAGAACAGATCTGCGTGGAATGCATGACTTTTGTTTGGATTAGTTCAGTCTAGTATTATATCCATCAACATTCAGTGCAATTCAAGCAAAACATCTTGAGTGGTGTCTTGTAACCTACTGAATTTTGATGGGGGAGTATAGGTACAGTTCCACAACACTACAATGCTACAGAGAAGATGTATGTAGGCCAAAAACTGGAAACAAATGAGCATTTTAGTGCTTCCGCTTCCATCATCCTCAGGTCAGTTTTTTATGTTTTGATAAATGCCTAAAATATGGTCTGTAGTTAACACAAGCTCAAGATATTTTCACATAGATGGCTAACAGTTGGGTAAATGGGATGACAGAGTTGTCAAGGATGTTAAACATCATCATGGCAAACAGATAAAATCACTATATCTTTTGTTTTTTACAAACATCCAGCATTACTGCAGTACACTGTTCAGAAAGGAACTTAGCTACCAACTAACAGACCAGATTGACTGGTTTAAGCTCTTGTTTTGAAATTTGTTGGCTTGTGTACAAATTATTTATTGCAATTGTCATCATTGTTAACTCCAGCTAGACTATTGACTATTGGTATTTTTCTCTTCATATTTCTGTAGTTTTGCTCACACTGCACAACCCAATCCCTCACGGCCTCTCATGGCTTATTGCTTCATTCTCATTCAAATCTTTTTATCTGTTTATGACTGCGACTGAGCTATGTTCTGATTCAATCATAGGAGAAATCTTGTTGTGAGATTGAAATATGCATCAAATCATTCCACTGAGGAGTTTCAAAATATTGAAATCAAATGACGTTGTACCTGTAAGGCCAACTTCACATCAAAATGCATTCCATCCACCTTATTTTTATTGTGAGAGCGGCCATTTGTAACTCGAATCTGCAAAGGTTCTGGTTTCATACACACCCAGTTATTTTACCTGTAAAATGTTGTGTTTTATATTGCAAACTCTTTGCTAACATCAACAAAAAAAATTAATGAAAATGTTTGCTGGTTATACAAACAATGGGAACATCCCATTTGGTATTTTATTAGAACTTTAGTGTAACTACATGTCAACTACAAGCCATTAGAGTATTAGTAGACTGTATGCTTAATATCTGCTAACATCTGCTAACACAGACTATAAGTAGCTTCGCATGCAACTTATTAACCTACCTAAACCATTTAAGAGTTAACTTAGTTGCACACTTACTTATAATTAGTAGAATTATCTACAATCAAAAGTATTGATTATGGGAGAGTCACTTAAGTATGCTCTCTGAACCTTCTGTTCGAACAAATAATATAATTTAAAAAATGTTTCAACTAAAATGTTTTAGAAATATGTTCCATGGATCATGAATAATTGACTTTTTTTTCTACATTATAGTAGCAACCTGATCTCATGATGAAAATGTACTGTTTATAAGATGGAAAATAGGTACTGTAGCATATTCGATATTACATGACTATTCAGTGTCGTCGGATTGGTTCAATTATACAGGATTTCTGGGAGATGTGTGCGTAAAATTTTTTAACTTTATGTCTGAAAACAAAGATGCTGTGACGCCAGACCCCCTCATAAAAGAAGAAAGCTGTTGTGTTTACGACTGTGATGATGAGTGCTTATCAGAATCAACTAAATGCTGATTTGCTGAAATGCTGAAAAAAAAATTTAATTCATGGCATAGAATCTTTAAAATTTGTCCTAGAGTTTTACACACCGGTCTGTTATTGTGGCAACATTTGTATGTCCCGAACCGTACCACTGAAACAAAAAAAGTGGTTTTTTTTGCCATGCCGGTCAAACGGCTTCATGGGCAGGCCTTCGCCAATGAACTCTACCATGTATTCAAGACTTTCAGCACTAAGTCTTAGGGCCTGGGTACTCAAGTTTATTTACAGTTTTGACTTGAAATGTCTGTTGAGGGCCACTGTCACTCTAAAACAACATCTGCAGTAGTAGTCTACCCGGTAATATAACCAAAAGTGAATGTGATGTAAAAAACACAATTGCACAGCTTGTTTTTTTAGCTTGTTTTTTGCTCTCTAATCTTTCAGCTCCTTCATCACAAGTCATGTTTTTCACTGGATTCGTACCCTAGGAGGATTCTGCATTTTGAGTCCAGTTCTATGCAAGCTACTGAACAAGCTTTTTGCATTCAGTGATATGTACTTATTGGTACATATTTTGTGACTGGGCAAAAAGATTCTGACAGGTACATTTTCGTCATGAGATCAGATGAGCTATTAAAGACCAGACAACTTTGAACTAATATTTTATGAATGTTACTGAATGAAAGTTTATAAGTTGGAGAGAACCTTTGCCAGAACATTAGCGAAAGTTTTAAGAATGTTCCCATTAGCCGGGCAATTTGTTATCACATTTTTTAAATTAAATTTCATAAAAGCTCTGATTTCTAGCACAAATAGTTTTACCATTCACAGATCTTCAGATCTCTGGTAACAAAACACTCTGTGTGAACTTAGCATTGCGGGCGATTCAGACTTTTACTGCTGATGTATTTCAGGCTGTGGAGAACATATACTTCAACTCTACCCAATTAGTGTGGTGGCTACAAGCCACAAGCCCCGGTCTGAGCCCGACAGTCTCTGCATGGCCGCCACACTGAGGACGCCCACACAGCTCTGCACTCGATCGCACTCACACACAGCTGCCAGAAACACACTACTGTTATTCAGCATCTAAGACCTCCCCCTCCACACCATGACGCCCACGCTCACACACACACACACACACACATATATAAACACTGAATTCTGGACTCGTTAGGATGCATTTGAGAAGAGGAAGAGCAAGAGGGAGAGAGAATGTCCACAGAGGTGGACACGAACAAAGACAACCAAAAATCTCACAATTTCTTCGAAGTTTGTATGTGAGGGAGGCAGAGAGTGTGTGAATTTGTGCATGCACGTGTGAGAGGGTGAAGTGAGGATTAGACGCATGCATGCAGGGAAGTAGCCGAACATGGAAATTCATTCGAGCTAACTTTGTGTCTTCGCGTATCTTCGCAAACGTGTGCGAGTGTGGGCAGGTATTTATGTGTTCGAGTGTTTGGGAGTGCGTGTGGGTGGGTGAGCTGCGCACATCTGTGTTTTTGTGTGTGAATGTATCTGCGAAAGCGTGAGCGTGGGCTGATTTCTAGCGCTTGGGTGTGTTTTGGTGTGGGTGGGGGGTATCTGGCATCCAAAGATAGGGACTGGGACTTGGAACCGTCTGGTTGTGTCTGTCCAAGATTTCCCAGCAAACTTTCCCATGGCTCCAGTGTGGAGTCAGAGGTCATCGCTCACTTTGGTGAAAATTATTTTCCGAAGATAGACTTCTGACACTTGACTGAACCCTCTGCTTCTGTGGACTTTCCTTATGTAATTAAAAATGAAAGATTCTAATTCAGTTGTATAATTCATGTTAGTTACTTGTAGCCAAGCTGTATTGACTCTCTGAATAGTCTGCTGCACTTTATAACTTATTCTAGGTAAAAACCACTTATTTAGACAAGGCCTGTTTGACCGACATCAAAAGAGGCCAATCTGTTGATTTTGCAGCTGTATAGAAAACGCAGGGTCATCGACAGGATTCCTTAACAACACCTCGATGACATGGTTAAAATTTCTTAATGGTAGTGAATAAAAACGCACAGATTATCTCATCAACATAAATAAAAAAACGTTTCAAAAAGAAGAAATTGATGTTTTTTCAGCAAGGGGCAATTAAATTGATCACAAGTGACAATAAAGACGTTTATACAAGTGTTTGTGCTGCCTTAAACTTTTTACATACTTCAAACTATTTTTTTAGACCAAATACGTTCTGATACACTTGTTCGTTTTAACACAGTATCCAGCTGTGGACTTCTTAGGCTAATTGAAGAGTCAAACCTGAAAACGACTGAACAGAGGATCTGAGATTTGAGTTAAAGTACCCAGATATCCTGAAACATTTTGAAGACTTTTTTTTTAAGCATGTCCCCTCTTGACAGTTTAAATAGAGCACAAACTTCCTGTGTAAGAGAGTAAATGTTTATTGTGTGTGTTTGTTCATGAATGGGTGTATATATATTTGTGAGAAGGGAACTGAAAGGAGAATTCTAAAAAAAACAAGTTTGGCGTGGGACGTGGAGTGGAGTGCTGTGACCCCGGAGCCACACACTTACATACACAGTTGTATATACGCTGGAGAATCATTGACCTGTATGAAGAGCAAAGAGGAAGAGGGACTGTGAACGGATGTCTGGTATCAACCCTTGAAGTGCCTCAACAAGTAAAGGACTCGCTAAATCATTTCAAAAGTCTGTTTTTAACTGTTTTGAAATATAAGTATTTTTTAGGATCTGGCTTTGAGCATTTCCACTCTCACTCTCAGAGAAAAAAAGGTACAAAAGCTAAAAGCTGGGGTGGTACCTTTTGAGTTATCTCCTGTTGCTCTCAAAGTGGAAACAGTGTGCCTATTTGTCCTCACACTGGTACACGGTTCTGATACAGTATCTATTTTTTAACAAATTACATTTAACAGTATGTTTCCAAAAAGCAAGTGTTTGGCAGAGTGCCATTTAAAAATAACTTAATATCTTAGGAGGAACAGGGAAATGTGCCAATAGACAAAAAAATAAGACAAAAACATGTGCCAACTCATTTAATTCAATATGACTTTGAGAATAAATACTGAACATAATATGGCTCCTGCAATGAGAAATACAGTATCTGAAAAAAAGAACTGAAAGTATCAAAATGACTGGCTGCAAAAATCTATGCAAGATCAATAACTCGCATGAAACCAATTCAACAGCGCTCTTGACTCCACACTGGGATCAAGACAGGGAATCACATGAAAGCATTACAAGCCTGTCTTAATGAATAAATGAAGCAAGTGACATCCTGACAGTCCTGGTGAAAGGACCGTAAGCACTCGAGAAGCAGAATGTGAAATGTTCACAGGGAAATCCAACCGAAATGAGACTGAATACCAAGAAGGGAGATACCGTGATCACGAAATCAGGTTGAGGAATGAGATTAAGTCAATCAGTCTGAGCTGCATTCACACAGAGCTCATGGGGGGCTGTAATATCGTGTCAGTGACTATAATTTGGTATATGATTAAATTTTACCCTAATTCCGTTATTTGCTACGGGGATTGAGCAATGTAATCCATGCAGTTTGAACACAGATGGCTCCCAGAGTGCTTTGCCCCAGGGAACTCTTGTCACACATCAAGGTAGCTTTGCTTTTATGATGGCTATGTTCACTGCATCAGAGCGTGGAGCAGATAAACCTACTTACGCTGTCAGCTTGCAAGAAAAATATTCTTCAAAAGAAGAAATTTTGATAGGACGTATGGTATAATTTTTTTGCATTGCAACGTTATATAAAAAAAGGACAATTACGCTCATTTTCACCCCCAAAATCTCATTACCGTAATGTTAAACTTTTTTTACAGGGTTAACTAAAACTAAAATTTTAAATAAACTTTTAATATATATTTTTTTTTATTAATTAAATTCAATTTAGATTCCAAAGCAATACTTGCCTTTTTAATTAAGTGTAACCTAATGCACTAAAATGGAAAACTACTGTAATAGTAACAGTATGTCAATTATACTAAAATAACACTAATTGTTTGATTGATTGATTTATTTAAAATACTTATTTTAAATTCACATTTGCAGTGATTCTCCTTAAACACTTTACAATTAAAATAATAGATGAAACGTTTAAAAAATATTATTTATTTTAATTATTTATTGTTGGAATCGTGGTAATGACATTTGCAAAATAAAATTCTTTCATTAATGCTTATATTTTACTTTTATTTGTAATTTTTTGTGTTACAGTGTTTTTATAAGATGCTAATGAGAATTACCATTGAGAATAATGGGAATAACAATAAATGCCCACATTTGAATGAAAATTTGAGAGATACATTTTCTTAATTAAATAAGTTTGCTTTTGATTGTTCTTAAATGCTGTCATGAAATTAATGTAAAATGGTAAATGTTACATATTCTTTATTTAAGTTAAATTTCATATTTGGGAATGAAATATAAACATACACTTTTGATGGATTTCATGAGGTTCCTCTCCTGTCATTAACACACTTCTGCTTTTTCAGTTATCACATGCATTAATGGTTTCGCTCTATAGTAAATGTGTCTATATATCCTTGAGGAATCAGATGTACTATAAACAAATCCCATCATGCATGAAAGTATACTCAAACCTTGTAAATTACACCTGTGGTTAATTTGTAGGTGCTTAAATACCGCTGGCTGAATTTAGAATATGAGCTAGTCCTACAAATAGCCCTGTCAATGCAAAGTGCCACTGTAACCAAACACAAATTTCGGTCTCCACGTCCAAGTAATTATGCACTGCCAACTCCCTAGAGTCAAACTCTGCATCCAATATTCCTCACAAAGGACTTAAGGGCTGCAGCATGGGTGTGTGTGCTGCCCACGTCTTCCTGTGTGTTTCAGGGCACCACCTACATTTGAACACAATAATGACCAGTGTCCTTCCCACCCCCTGTACACACACCACGTTAATGAACTGTAATCACATCTCTGGGCCCCTGGTGGACCTGCCTGTGTGGGCGGGGCTTCTACCACTAGCAGAGTCTGATTGCCGCCCACCTTTCCATCCATTTTCTGCACAGCATGGCTAATGAGGAATGATACAACCAATCAATGTGCAACCTTAAATAGAGAAAATGAAAATAAAAGGATAAATCGAGGGTCATGCGGTTCTGACATCTCTCCAACCTAGTTGTTTGGATGATTATGTGATGGGAGGTGACAAACAAGCACTGTATAAGAAAAATGTCTGGTTACATGGGTCACAAGCCCCAAAACAGAAATAAAAATGCAAAAGAAATTAAAAGAAAGGTCTAATGTTTAAGGACTGTTGTTTTGAAAGCATATATATATTTTAAATATATAAACAAAAGTTTTTTTTAAATAAATGCATTAATGTGTGTGTATTTACATATTTACATATTTGAACAAAAATGTATGTGTATATATATATATATAATAAAATATGTTTCTCAAGCACCAAATCTATCTATATTTTAAGGCATTTTAATATATATTGGTATAGCATTAAACAAATTATAGTATTATATTTTGGAGTCTATTCAGTCGATCTCTGGTTCTGGCAATGGCACTTTTACCATAGCTTAGCATAGATCATTGAATCCCATTAGACCAGTAGCATTGTGTCCAAAAATGACCAAAGAGTAATAATCAAGTAAGGTTGCTGCCGTACCATGGCCACAGCAGGTGCAGTGATTATCAGGTAGCACCTGAAAACAGCAGACCCTCTTGCTTGCACAGTGAGCGTGTCTTGCAAGCTGGGGACTATTTTCCACAGGCGCTGTGTGATATTACTGCGCCAGCTGCGGTTATGTTACAGCAGCAAACTTCCTTCATTATAACACCAGAATAGGAGTATAGTTCCCAATCATATCGGCCTAGAAAATGACAAAGTTTTTGTTTTATTTGCTGTTGGTCTTAGTACACGGTATTACGACAGCGTTTTAGTGCCACCAAAAAAAAATAAAAAATCTAAAACGGCGAGAATAAAGTCATAATATTGCAAGATTAAAGTTGAAACTACAAGAATAAAGTAGACATTAGAAGAATAAAATCGTAATAATACGAGATTAAAGTCGAAATTACAAGAATAAAGTCGTAATAATATGAGATTAAAGTCAAAACTACGAGAAAAAAGTGGAAACTACAAGAATAAAGACGTAATATTACGAGATTAAAATGAAACTACGAGAATAAAGTTGAAACTACAAGATTAAAGTCAAAACTACAGGATTAAAGTCGAAACTACAAGAATAAAGTCGTAATATTACGAGATTAAAGTCGTAATATTACGAGATTAAAGTCGAAACTACGAGAATAAAGTCGAAACTACAAGAATAAAGTCATAATATTACAAGAGTAAAGTCGAAACAAGAGAATAAAGTCGAAACTACAAGAATAAAGTCATAATATTACAAGATTAAAGTCGAAACTACGAGAATAAAGTGGAAACTACAAGAATAAAGTCGTAATATTACGAGATTAAAGTCAAAACTACGGAAATACAGTCGAAACTACAAGAATAAAGTAGTAAAATAAAGATATTAAGGTAGAAACTATGAGAGTAAAGTGGAAACTACAAGAATAAAGTGGTAATATTACGAGATTAAAATGAAACTACGAGAATAAAGTCGAAACTACAAGAATAAAGTCATAATAATACGAGATTAAAGTCAAAACTACAAGAATAAAGTCGTAATATTACGAGATTAAAGTCGAAACTACAAGAATAAAATCGAAACTACAAGAATAAAGTCATAATATTATAAGATTAAAGTCGAAACTACAAGAATAAAGTCGTAATAGTACGAGATTAAAGTCGAAACTACGAGAATAAAGTCGAAAGTACAAGAATAAAGTGATAATATTACGAGATTAAAGTCGAAACTACAAGAATAAAGTCAAAACTACTAGAATAAAGTCATAATATTACAAGATTAAAGTCGAAACTACGAGAATAAAGTCGAAACTACGAGAATAAAGTCGAAA
>JAUMHI010000049.1:1970624-2017710 GCA_032359435.1 Enteromius unitaeniatus
TAAAGTCGAAACTACAAGAATAAAGTCATAATATTACAAGATTAAAGTCGAAACTACGAGAATAAAGTCGAAACTACAAGAATAAAGTCAAAACTGCAAGAATAAAGTCATAATATTACAAGATTAAAGTCGAAACTATGAGATTAATTACAAGAATAGTCATTTTTGAACGCTATGCTAAGATATGGTAAAAGTGCTATGGCTAGACCCGGAGATCGGCTGAATGCATCCCAAAAATGGTAAAACTCAACTGAAAAATAACTTTACCATTCAGAATTTGGGGGTTGGCAAAATTTAGTCAATTCTTTTGATAGAAGTCTCTAATGTTTACTAGGGCTGCATTTATGCAACTAAAATAATGTAAAACAAGCAATATTGTGAAATATTTAAAATGAAAGTTTCCTCCTTTAAAGGAACACTCCTCTATTTTTGGAAATAGGTTCATTTTCCAACTCCCCCAGATTTACTCATATTTGTTATTTAGTTTATTTTAGAAATTGTTTTGTTTTGTTTTATTAAGGGCAAAATGTGGTCATTACAAATGATCTTTATGATGGTTCAACACAACAACAAAACATCAATAGTTTTGTGTTTGCAAAAAAAGAGCATGTACGACCAAAAGTATGGACTTTTATAATAAACATTTTTATTTTACATTCATGGTCCCTTTGAACTCACTGGAACCAGTAACACCATACGTCTCATAACTGAATAACATGAACAAATGATGACAGTATTCTCATTTTTGGATGAACTTTAATTAAAATAAACAACAGTTACCACAAAGAAAAGCATTAAATCATTCAAGCGTTCCCTCAAGTAAAAACTCCTCCTCAGCATCTGCACTACTTACATTTCTGACAACAAAGCAAACAAGAGTTTTTAATGACCCTAGACAGTGAGCATCTCAGGAATATAATAACTTGCAATATGTTCAGCATAAAGCAATAGATGAAATCACACAGCATAACATATTTTCCAAAACACCCTGTATCTTAAGATGGAATCGTCTGTTTTTTTCACGTTTGATGTTTACCAGACGGCAATTAAAAACAAGCTCTGCTGAGGATTGGTTCGCCCCACTCATCCGCCTACCTACAGAAAGACTCAGCCTCGACTGATTTTTTTCAGCTCTCTGCTCATGTCAATCACCGCTCTTGCTCTCTGCAGCCTAGCAGCAGCATACCAACTTATCCTCCTTTAGGAAACCAAACGGATAAAAAAGCATAAGCAAGTGTAAGAAAAAACTGCCAATCTTCCGACTCGCAAAAACACAGATCACAACATCATAAATATGTGGCTATTACAAAAATGCAACAGAGGAACATGTGACCTGCACCTCTTGAATGCTCACGGCAACAAAGAAACAGAAAGATCAAGAAGAGAAGTCACCAACAAGAGCACTTCTCAAGACTTGTAAAAAATCTGAGGCCTTATTGGCCTACAAAGTCCTCCAGCCATCCCGGTTGTAGGACGGGCTTAAGTGCACCAACATAAGGCCCAGCTCTGTGGGTGTCAGATTTTAGCCCACTAATCACAAGCTCAGAAGTCCTTCTCTGTTTTGGAGAGGCGTTCGTCCATGGAATGCGTTTTTTGCCAAAACCTCTTTTTGAAGTCGACCGCAGTTGTTATGATGAAACTTGTGTCTCATTTTGAAACTTCTGTCTCATTCTGTGACATAAAATAAGGAGAATTAAGAAACAAGAGCAAAACAAAGTCTTAATGTTTTTTCATGCTTGTTTTACTGCTGAAAGTTTTTTTCATTGTGTAGATTTGTGTCGTCACAGATTTGAAAAATGTTTTGCATCGCTTTAGTGTCATAATGAGAGTTCAGACAGCTGATAAAAACAATAAAACACGAGTAATCCACACGACTCCAGTCCTTCAGTCAACAATGAATCTTGTTGCAGCTCCAAGTTTGTAATAAACAGACATTTTCTTTCACAAACAGACATTTATAGACTTTTTTTTGCTTCAAACCATTGCTTGCAATTACAATACGAATCCTCTTTATATTGCTTTCTCCAGTGAAAATGCCCTCTCATCTGAATCAGGGGAGAAATATACACATACCCAGTAACTATTGCATAGACGAAGTGAAAGCAATTAAAAATCGTTCTATACATGTGGTTTTTGATGTGAGAGGACAACAGTGGATAGACTTCTTCAATGAAAAAGCATTATTATGGATTGTGGACTATGAGCCAGTTGCAAGTTAAAACTTTTTAATCTTGTATTTGTTTCTTGCAGTGTTATTTCTCCAAATCTGCTCATCTTGGATGGCCTCAAGGTGAGTAAATTGTTATTTCTGTCTGAACTTTTCTTCTAATGCATATTAACAGTTAATTTCATATATATATATATTTATTTTTATATTTATTTATTATTATTTTTTTTAATAATATTAACAATTAATGTGTTTCAAAATGAAATGAACATGTTAAGATTATGCTAAAATAATCTATTTATGCATCTTATTTATTCTGAACCAGCATCATATGGTCATGAAACCAGTTGAGTTATTTGGTTAAAAGGCCTTTAACTGACTCTGCGTCAAAAAAGGGACTTTCTGTACCTTAAAAAAACCACAAAGCCTTCCTCTAACCAACACTTTTTTTTCTAAATACTTTCCCCTGTGGGACAAAACCTTGTGACAGTCAGCTACAGCAGCTGAAGATATGAGCCTTATTAGAGCTTAACATTATTGTTGAGTGCAAGCAGCAAAATGATTGAAATTTTATAATTTAACAGGTTGACTGTGAAAAGAAATGCTCTCTTTCTGGGGCAAAGAGGTTAGACTTCTTCCTAGAAACCAAAATGACAGCATCTGCATTAGTCAGATGCTTGCTGACTCCGTGCAAGCGTAAGTGACAGTGGGTCTCAGCCTGGCGTGGGTGTGCCTGTCAGGAAAAGCCGCTGTTGTCTCTGCATCCTAGAGAAATGAGAAAGCAGCCGCCTGCTGTGTCTACGCCCACCACAAAAATCCCCCTTCCATTTCAAAGGGCGAAGACTGCACAGAGATGACATTTTCATCTGGTCTCCTCTAGATTTTGGTTTAACGTTTTTCTTCCCACAGCTTATCTTTGCATTTGCTTCAAGACTGCTTTTGCAGGACTAGACATTTTAAAAATGCTTAAAATTGCAGATAGTGTTTTATACACATATGGTAAAAGTTAATTAAATTTGGGAATGAAAGAACTCCTGTATTTTTTTTTTTATTTCACAGAGACTGCACTCCAGTTGAATGCATTAGACATGAGCTAACTTAAAAGAATGTATATTTAATATAGACATTTTCTTGATTTTTAAACGTTTTTTACAGACAGAGAATGCAAGATGCTCAGCCTTCTTCCATTTCCAGTGTTGTGAACAAATAGATGTAATATGAAAATAATATTATTATCAGAACAGATTTTTCTTGCATTTTTAAAAAAATGTTATTATAAATGTAATTGAAAATGTGTTAATCCATGCAACAATATTGTATACTTTGCAGTAAGACGTACAAATTTGTATTCTAAACTTACCAACTAAAGCCAAAACTATTAAAACATTTTTGTTATTTTGATATTGATTAGAAATCTTGAAAAGTTAACTTAAAGCAGTAAATGTACTAGGAAATAAATGAAGAGTGATATAAAAAAATAATTAAACAAATACAACAAAACTACTAAAACTTTAAAGAAAATAAATAAAAAAATATAGATACATTTAAGAAATATATGTTCAAAAAATGGCAAATGAAAACACTATTAAAAACATAAAACAAAATAGTACATAAATCTATTTAAAAATAGTCTATTGTTTACTTTTAAACCTTTGATGACGGATTAAGACCTGACTAATCGCACACTAAACGTCCAAATAGGCTTCATTAAGTCTGTAACTTAACTTAGAAATACCTTTTAATGTGGTTTTTGTTGTGTGCGAACGACATCTTTGTCGTTTATCGTTCCGCATGATTAATTTATCATGGATAAGCGAGTAAATTAAACATCTTGACCCATCATGCGCTCTGAAACGGTTAGTCTGGTCTGGGTTACACGAAGCCCACCGAATTTGAAACCGAAAACATTAGCTTAGCTCCTGTTAGCTTAGCCGAGCAGTCATTAACCTGCTGTACTTGTCAAATTCATCCATTCAACACAATAAAGCCACAAAACATGGGAAAGTTAGCTGCTTTTGTACCCGTTTTTACTCTTTTGTGTGCTTCCTGGCAAAGCACAGAAGGAAACGATGGCTATTCATACGCAGGTAAAGGATTTGAGTCATATGCTAAACAGACTGCAGCATAAACTAACATTACAAAACATTATATTGCGTAAAGGTCTAATGCGAAATACCTTTATCAATGAGACTTTGACTGCGATAGAATCACCGAAAGCAGTTAAAGTTAAACTACATTTGATTTGTGAGCTGGACATAAATGCTTTAGCCTACTGTATGTCAAAAACCACTGAGGTCTTACTGTTTTATACCCGTTATGCTTTCTAGATAGGGACCTTGTTATTATACTTTTAATACTATTTACAAAGTCATGTTTATATTTTGTATTTTTAAGTTTTGAAGAGAAGTATAGGCTACTTTTGACTAGGCTGTAAGGAAATATAAGGAGGTATTTGGTTTGTCCGTCTTTTTATTCAGTAAAATAAACTTGGATTACAGTATCTGAGATTTTCAGCTATACCCAAACATAACTGGGCTGTCTGCGTGGATATGTAATCCTATCATAGTCCTTATCTTGTCTGATAATAATTTCTGACTGAGCATCTGCGAAGACTCACATTCATTCATTTGCTGTTTCAGGTTCTTCTTATCAGTTGTGACTTACACTGCCCTCAAAAATTTGGAAACGCCTTAGAAAAGTGGGGTTTTGGACAATGTGCTGATAAGGGACAACACAAATTGCCAAAACGTATTTTATTACAAATAAACGTTTATATGTAGAAAATACTTAAAGATTCAATTCATTAGCAGCTATTACATAATCTGGACACCCGAGCTGTCGGCTTATTCAAAATGCTAAGGATTTATGCAAATATCATCCAAAACCATACTTTGCCAGGGGTGTTTCCTCACTATTGGAGTGCAGTGTATAAGGCCTTATTTTAGACCCTGTAGTTCCAGTTTATGTCCATCATGCAAAACAGTGTAAGAAGTGTTTATGCATTAAATTAATGTGCACAACCAAGTTACGTTTTATTATTATAATTATTAGATTGCATTAGGAACAATATCAAACAGACTCATTCCAATTAAGCAGAATTTACAAGTACAATTTTGTGGGGTGTATAATACTGTGTTTTACCAGTATGATTGCACTGGCCGATAACCAGTTAATCAACGCGTACTTTTTACAAAGAATACTAAATGAAAACAAACATGAAATAATGAACCGATAATAAATGTTGAAAGAAGGAACAAAGCTTTTACTGTGTTTATTAACATTTATGTATACTCGGTATACGAAGCCCATAGTATTGAAATAGATATAGGAAGTAAAATATTTGATCTATTTTAGTGCTGTTTTATTTTGAATGCTTGCCATCAAATCTCCTGCACTAAAAGTTCACTGACGAACCCCGGTTTAGGAAACCCTGCCGTAAGTGATATGTCTATAAATGAACAGCATGTGTGAGTAATACTGTTGGATAGAAGCAACCACGCATGAGCATGTCAGGTTTTTAGAAAGTGAGGATGCTGCAGTATTAGTACAGTGATTAGGATGAATGTAGTCTGTGGGCAGAAGCTCTTCTGGAGCCAGTCGGGCTTTTTCTGGGATGCTTTTGTAATGTTTTAGACTTAGTGGATGATGGGGATTGTTAAATCAAAGCAGAGAAGTCATTCTGATCCTTTCCTGATTCTGACAGATTGCACCTATGTGAAAGGAGACAGTGCCCACGAGTATTCTGGGAGTCGGTGCTTCTGTTACAGCCCTGGTACTGTAATCAAATGGAAGGACATCTGGTCCACCTTCAAGGTAATATTACATCCTGCTCCTAATGTAGTGTTTTTTAATTGGAACAACATGGGGTGAGTAAATAATGACAAAAAATGATAAATTTGGGTTAACTAACTAGATCGGTGCTTTTATTATTTATTCACACAGGTAAATGTGACGAGTGATTTGGACGTCTTTGTCGTGTTCCCGATGGAGACGGGAAATTGCCACCATCCGGACGATCTTCTGACTGTTATTAACTGCTTTATTGAACACTACTGGCCTTCCACTATCCAGAGGGAGAAGTCTTTGGACATTCCTCTGGTTGATAAAGATGTCTGCTTCATGACCAAGTCGCCTAGAAGCAATACCGAGTATACACTACACGTCTCCAACAAAAGTGAGGCAGAAAATCACACACAGTTTATTTTTTCAAAGAGTAGTTTGGCACTGAATCATGATCATATGCGTTCTTTTACAGGGTTAAACAGAATGTGCTTCCTGCTTTTTGTGTGTGGGCTGGTGCTGTTTTTCGGAGCGGGAAACATATGCAGGTAAGTGGCAATTTAGCTGTAGTTTAGATGTTCTCATTTAGAGATTATCTGCAGAGTGTCAGATTTAATTCTGATCAAGGTGGTTGTTGTTTTTTTGTCTGATTACACCACCTTAAACTGGGATAAGATAAAAGACGTTTTATATAAAAATAACACTACATTTTAAATATTTTTTAACCTAAAAATCGAAGAATCCTTGTGCAGCTTTTTTTGTGTATCTTTTAAAACAAGCTTTAAATTAACTAAATAGCCTAACAATTAAATGACTAAAATGAAAATTGAATTCATATCCATTTCATTTTAATTTTGCGGTGTAAAATAGCTTGATTTTTCAGAGCCAGAAATGTAATGGAAATTAATTTGATTTTTTTTTTTTTACATTTATTTATTTATATATTTTTTTCTCTTTTATGTCAAGCTGTAAAATATTATAACTGGCAGAAATAGCTTTATCTGATTATCTGAAACCTTATTCAATAATCATAAACATATGGAAGCCCCATGTAATTGCTCAAAAGTGTTGAAATGCCTGGAATTACAGTTTAATTATTTTTATTTTAATATTATATAATTGTTTCCACACGTTGACATTTTTGAGATAAGGCTAGTCCTGGACTTCTGCAATGTTTCAAGAAACTTGCACCAATTGATCTTAAAACATGTCAGTGCCTCTGGCTTGTTTTTTTCTAAGGCATGTTTCTAAAATGACTTAAATGTCTTAATTGAACTATGGCCTAATCCTGGCTCAGGCTAAGCCCTGTCTATGAAATCAGGCACTGTTTTTTGTAATTGAAAAAGTCTAAAAGTAAAACTAGCGACTTTGTCAGCTGAAGTATATTGTATATCAGTTCAATTTAACAATTGTTTGCTAAAAATCTGTCTGTGTACCAATTCTCTGAAGCCGTGAACCTACATTAACATTGATTTCACACATGATCTGATGAAAAAGCAGTGGTTTTCATGTGTGTGTTTTGTGAATATATGAATATGGTGCACAAATCATGTGACCTACTTATGTACCTTTTACAGTGCTTTTTTGATGTTTAACACAAATAGTCATTTAATTGATTTGGGCCGAAACGTCTTGTTTTCCAGGAGTTCACTGTTCTTCTACACCACTGGAGTTACACTAGGAGTCATCTCCACATTTGTTTTCCTTGCGCTCGTGCTCCGGAACTTCGTACCAACGGTGTGTAATGCTTCTGTCACAACATTTATCCCAATCATGATACACAGCATCGCATGTTTCCTCACACTGATCAAACATGTTTGATGAGTCGTATGAGTTTAAGCTTGTCAAGGCATTGTCTCTGCTGATGAGATTAAATATAAAGCGAGGTGGAGACTCGCTCCTCAACGCAAACATCCCCAGGCATGTACATCATTGTAAGGATTTATTTAAAAAGAAAATCAGGGCTGTGCAAGCAATTACAGAATGATTGACAGCTCACAGTTTGGGGGCAGGTCAGAAGGTCAAAAACATTTACTAAAAGGCTCTGTTCCCCCCCCCAGCGAGGGATGTTCCTGGTGTTGTTGGGCGCTGGCTCTGGTCTGTCCTACATGGGGATCCAGAGGGTGTTAAATGAATGGGACGACATCGTGACTGAGCACTGGATGGAATTACTGGGTAACTAGGCAACCTTTTTCTGTTACAACCCATCTCGCCCTGTTTTCTTTTGCAATCATCTCATCAGCTAATTGCATCAGACAGTAAGCCTTCGCTAATGTTAATAAATGGTCTTCCAAATGTACCTTTTGTACAGTTTTTCAGTCGAATGCCACGTGTTGTCTGTTAATTTGCTTGACGTGTTCTTCATACAATAGAATAATTACTGTACATGTCATTTAGACAGATTATCCTTCTACACTCTCGCTGCATGTTTCATCCGCTGAAGCGCTCGCGTTAGTACATGCCAGCATCGCATAGTAACAGTTTAGAGCAGATTGAGATTCACCTTTTGTATCGTATATCTTGGCTCCGTTAGTGTCATAATATGAGGGCCAAGTATTTTGAATGCTGAAATGACTGCCTCTTGACTGCTCAATAGACTCTATTCTCTGCCAAATCAATTTCCCTCTTCAAGCACTCGCAGTATGTAAATGCATCGGTGTTTGAATGCGAGAACCACAGGCATATTAAGATTAAGGCAAAGAAGCCACAGTGCTGCTGGAACATTGATTTCTATGCCTAAAACAAAAAGGCTCTGGGAGGATTACAGCCCCAGTGAATGTCTGCATTTTTGGCCCTTTTACTTCTTTGTTTTTTCTTAGATCTGCTGTAACATTAAAGGCATTATTCAATCAAAAAAGCATTTTGTGACTTGCTGTCAAAAGGTGATTTTTGTTTTTAAGATATAAAAGAGCCATCTATCCATTTATTACATGTTATAAATTGAAAGTGATTTTAGACAGATTTTTTAACATTTATTATATAGCTTGGAGCACCTTGGAATATTTTTAACAGACCAGTCCCTATCTATTAACTATTTTCAACATTGATTCTAATAAATCACAACACAAGAAGAAATCGCTTTATAATGACCCAGTGAATTCATATAACCGATATTATTACTCTTTTCTTTCTTTTTTCTTGAGTATTCTTTGGATTGTATAATAGAGCTTTTAGCTTTGTTGCAGCAATAGCCCATAATGCTTGCATTCAGTGAGTGTATTTATCTTGGCAAATGTACCACATGACATCCACTACTTAATATTGATGTCACACAATGTACATTTTAGCAAGTGAAAGCTTGCCTTTAAGGAATGGTTCACCCAAAAATGAATATTTAATATGACATTGGATTGTTTCAGTACATATAGGTCTATTGTGACTGTTGAAATCTTTTTGCAACAATCACAGTAGATCTATAAAAGTTGTGTGTGTATGTGTTATTACTGTTGCTTTATAGGCTTGTTTATGACAGGCAAGCTCAGGCAGGCTGCTTCTTTCTGACATAAATTGGGTGTGCTTTTTTATTGTTAATGTACAACATAAAATGGTAAGGTGCTGACATTTTCTCTCTTCTTTTTCTCTACAGTTTATGTGCTCATATCTGGCTTATTTAGCTTTGCTGTATGCTATAAACATGGCCCCATCACCAACAAACGCACCCTCAACTTTATGACCTGGTGTATGCAGGTAGGGGGCGTGGTTTTGGTGTATTATGGGATCACATTCCCCCCCGCCTGCTACGTACTGATCATGTCCCTACTGTGCTGGAAGATTCTGCCCTTGGCTTGGAGCCTTTTGCTCTTGGTCTGGAGCCTTCTGATGTGGATGTGCAGGTAAGAAAAGCACACAAACTGTGAAACAGGAGAGAAAGTTTTAGGACAGGGCTTTGTATTTTCCCCACCCAATTGCCTGACTATGGTTACTTACCAAAATGAAGCCGGGAGGTTGGAGGAAAGGGTTAAAAAGGACTGGTGACACTACATTTCTTATTCTATTGACTTTCATTCACATGAATGCGAATGCGGAAGACACAAGCTCCACAGTTCAAGTTTGGTGAACTCTGCCCGGCAAATTCATACGACGTGAAAAAATGTAACAAATAGTAGATAGGTAAGTCACAGCGTGACGTATTAGCTGAATTAAAACAATGAAACTTCAAATCTGTAGCATTGCAGTACAGTGGCGTGGATTTTTAATTTTAGATGTTGAATTCTGTTTAAAAAAAAGACAGAATGTGATGTCAGATTATGTTTAAAGTCTAGTGTGACCGTGGTTCAAGAGGAATTCATAATGTCAACCGAATTAGAAAGTTTTACCTGAGACCAAATCGATCAGCAATGTTGGTCAATGGATAACAAATTTATATTTGGATATTTTCGTTGTGGTCGTGGGGTCCTTTGTCTCACCTGGAGTCTAATGCTGATGATACACAAGGCAACTTTTTGAGCAATGTTGCCATCAACTGGCAACCAGGTGAGACACAGGACCAATCTAAATGACTTTTGATAGAAATTTGTTATCCATCCTCAAAAAAGGATACCTGGCACAATTGCTCAGAAAGTTGCCCCATGTATCATCCTAAGATCATAATCATGCTAAAATGACCCTTTGAAATATGTAATCATAAATATTTGCATGTATATTCTTATTCTAATTTAACTTCTTGCCTTCAGTCTCTTGTACTCATTCCCGGGCTTGTTCAGGAGAAAGAAACGGCCCAAGGTCAAGCTACTGACTGAGGAGCAGTACAGAGAGCAGGGAGAGAAGCACACTAGAGCCTCTTTGGATGAATTACGGCAGCACTGTAACAGGCCTGGCTTTCCTGCATGGGACACTGTGTTGAGGCTCAGATCGCCGCATGGGTATTTTAATTTTGTATTCATCAAAAGAAACACACAACACTATATATCCCATTTTATGTAATGATATTCCTCACCGGTTGTTTTTACCTCTTTCAGGTACGCAGAGTTTCTACGCAGTGGCAGCCACATTACTCAAGAGGAGCTTCAGAATCATGAGAATCAGTATGGGATTGGCGGGGCGTACTTCGAAAACGTGCTCTTTAACAGCAGCTCCAGCGACACCCAGTCGCACAGAGGAGATGCAGAGGACAATAGCGAAGACGAGCTGGAGAGAAACAGTCCTCCGATCCAGAATAACATCCCCAGTCCTGATGTATATGCTCCACCTCTCTGCCCGTATCCCCCCGTCAGCTACACCCCTCAGCCAGAACCCATGGATCCAGAAGAGCAGGATTTCTTTTAGAATGATAGGATGAGTGATTTTATATTCTTTTTAAAGAGACTTTTTAAAAAATATTTTTAGGAAGGAATGACTGCAAGGAACTATAGTAGGTCCATAAGAATTGTAAAAATACTCTTTCGCTCTCATTTGCGATTAAATTATCTCTTTCAGACAGCGTGGGCTGTTATATTTTGTATTCTCGTACCTAAAAGATGCAGAGCTGGGAATAAGACTTTATTGTACATATTGTATGTTAATTGATAGCGACTGTGCTGCTCTCAGGTATATCAGATCATCAGGACACCATCGCAGTCGCTAACACATGCTCAAGACTCAATGACTCAACACATACAAGTACCACAGCATTTACGTCATTTAAGAAGACAGTGCTCTCTAGTGTGCGTTAAAGGAACTGTTCACTTATAAATGGTGTTTATTCGTCCTCTGTATAAAAAAAACGATCTTGATCCAAACCAGGACGTTCAGCAGAATCTACAAAATATATAGTGAACCTAAACGAGGACGTACTGTTTCTAAAAGCTCCAAAACTGACATCAAAGCATCTTCGTGACTTGCGCGTTCTGTTTCATTTCGTCTGTGTTCATAGTATAGCTTTTCTATAAAAACATGCGCTAGACTGAACTATTTGACTACTATATTTTTTAATTCAATGCCCTTTGTGGAGTACAGGGCAATGTGACTAAGTTTATGGTCCTTTTTTGTCATTTTTGGAGCTCACGGATGATAAAGGAAATTTTGATTAAGAATTTTCTGCTTTTACGCACAATGTTTGGGTTCTCCCAAAACCCTTTTTCATCTGCAAAATGTTTGTACCATTCCCAGTTTGTACTAGGAGGCAAAGGTTTTGTGAACAAATGAAAAGTTTTTTCGTGAGCACAAAAGCACTAAAAAAAAATTTTCTCCCATCTGAGCAATTCTCAATTAAGCAAGAATCTATGTTTTTAAACACATGTCAAGTTTTCTCAGCCTTTTTATATTGCCATCTAAATTAATAAAAAAAGACAAATGGCTAAATTCTCAACCAGAATATTGTATTGTGTCATATGTAAACATAAGCCGAGGTCACTTATACACAAAGCTGAGAGGCAGATGGTTCCAGACACCATATAGTGCAAAGCAATACCTTTTTATGGTTTGTAATAGCTACTACACTCTTGGTTTTTATGCATAACTGCATAAATTTAACAGAACAGAGGCTTTTACATATTTTATTTTATACCGAGTAGATGTTTTTATATTTAAAATTGGTCACAGGAAATATAAAGTATGATTAACAAAATAGCATACAGAGTGCAAAGCAGCTATGCTTTCTCTATTGCAATGTTAAGTCCCATGTATATTACAAGCATTGAATGCTCAGTAATGTGCAGGTCTCCTCATAGGCACTGACCTCCAAGCATTCTGTACAGAGACCTGCAGGCCCTTCGCGACTAAGGCAAGACATCAACTGTGGCAGTGCAAAGCATATTGATTTTATCGCCTCAGAGAACAAATCCCTCACTAATATAGAATACCTGTAGGTCAACGTAATATTTTTTGGTCCAAAGTCAGCTGTCACCTTTTCCACCCCATAACAATGTCTCTGAATCATAAGGCTATATCCCAAAGAAGTTCAGTTGATTTTGGATTGCGGTTGTGCTTTTGGAGGCTGCTTTTTGGAGTGTCCTGGCAAAGGCGTTGAGTTTTCCACTGGTTCGTTTCTTCCTGCAGACGGAGACGGTTCTTCCACAGGAGGGACAGGATGTGTGTTTAGAGGAATGAATGCACTGGTAGTAGGTCCTTGGGAGAGGTACTCTGCTGGACTTAAAGTATTGGCTTGTGATGATGTGGATTCATCAGCAGGTGGCGTCACTGAGGTTTGCTCATTTGTTACCTACAAGAGGAAAGCGTAAAGGTTAAACATGCAATATAAATGACTGAGATAAAGTACTTCATTATTTATTAAAGGGTGTGCTAGAGTATATTTTAAGTTTAAGTCACATTTTACCCCTGAATTGAAATATTAAATAAAAAAAGTTTTTTAAATAATTTTTTTATGCTTTACATTATAATATATTCATAATTAATATTGTGATATTTTCATATTATCCAGATTAATTCTCATTACCTTAATATAACTAAATGTTCATATTTAACTATCTTTAACTATCTTCTCTATAGGTTTAAGATCAATTAGGATATTTTAATAAAAATAAAGGCAGTTAAACAAAAGCAAAATAAAATATAAATTCTAAAATTTAAATTTATATTTAAATATATAAATATAAAAAAAAACACTTTCCTTGGATTTATCATTACATTATATCATATATTAATATAGTTTTCCATTCGTTTTTTTTTTTATAAGTTTAAGGTTAAATTAAATAATGTATTTAAAAAAAAAATTAAAAAACGTAAAATCAATTATTATCTATGATGCATTAATATTTAATAATTTAAATAATACGTTTTTTAATCAAACTTTGAGAATATTTTGGGGTGAAATATGGACATATTCTTGACATATTTCACGAGACTCAACCAAGCATTTGTTTGACTTCAAATATGAGTCATTGCTTAGAAAAAAATGATATGTACTTTCCAGGTTATTTCTTGTTTAAGTCAACTACAATGCACCAAATGTGACAAACACACACACAGACATCCATATAACAGAATCTCCGGATTTTAAACATTTGCTCACAAATTAAAATACACAAATATTGCAGTTGACATTACAACAAAGCGCTAAAGCCTTGACATGTAATATTCTCCTGCAGAGAAGAGAGATTTGGACACAAAGCAGCTGAAGCACACAAGACAACAAAACTGACAACAGAAAAGCATTTATTTTTGGTAAGAAGTTGTACAATGGTGTTAGTAAGCCAAATTATCCAAAGAATACTTGATATAGAATAGAGGAATAGAGGATAGAGGAATAGAGGAAATGCAATGCTAGACTGACAGGACAGCATGCATATTTACATATGTACAAAAATCTATTTGTAAAGATTTTTCTCACCTTTCCCCTGAGAAAACGACAGCAAGAATGCAAAGAGAAAGATTTAACAATTCAGTAGGTTTAAAATAATAATTTTCCATTAGTATGAAATTGGTTTTCGCAAAAATTACATACCAAAAAGCCAAGATGAAAAAATAATTGATATGAATAAGAAGATTAGCAAGAAAAATGTCACGAAATGTTATTAAATAGCAAGAGTGAATCTTTCACCATCTCCTTACGTTCACATCCCAAATCACAAAGGGTGCCACCCTACCTGCGGAGCTTGACTTTCACCACAGGGGCCGTTCTTTGACAAAGCCACCATATCTCTGATCTGATAGAGGGCGAAAGCGATGGTGACCCAGGGGGAGGCAGAGACCACCCAGGCCGGTTTGTTGGGATCTTCTTGTTCGTCCTGATGCCTGGTTTTCTTAGGAGACGTCTTTGATTCGGGGTTTGGCTGAGATGCGGATTGGTTCTGAACTAAGTCAATAGTGGCGATAGGCACTGGGCTGGAGGGAACTGGGATGTTCTCAGCCAACATCGAGCCCTCTGTAAAAGAGCACACAGACGTAATAAGCAGCTGTCGCAGGTTTTACTGCAGCAGAATGACCTTTTTGTTGTAAAACGGCAGGATGAAACCTACTTTTATCCTCGTTTTGACCTAACAGCCACTGTATCAGAGAGAAGATAATCAATGTGACCAGAGAGGCCATTCCGAGGCCTCTGAAGGTTTCTGCAGCACCTAAACAGGAAGTTTGCAAGATGAAAAAGGAAGCTCGAGAGGAAACACTGACTGAAACTTAAGATGAAAGTCATTCACAATGAAAAACACAATCTGAAAATGTTCTTTTTGATATGTATATTCAGTTGGGATCCAGAAGTCTGAGAATTCATATACATATGTATATAGTAGTCAACATTTGAAGTGGATCAAAGCCTTTTTATCAAAGTTGTCCTAAAATCAAAATGGGTTATTGTCTTTGATGAACTTTGATGTTGACTACTGTTACAATTTACAATAATTGTCTTATATTTTTTCAAGCGTATTTTATTTCTGTGATGCAAAGCTGAATTTTCAGTAACCATCACTCCAGTCTCAGAAAATCATTGTAACTTCAGAAATCATTCTAATATGCTGTTTTTGCTGCTTAATATTTTTGTAGAACATTTTGAATCCTGACATTGAATTATTTGAAAAAATTCTTACTTTTGATCAATTTAATGCATCCTTGTTGAATAAAAATATGAATTATTTCCCTTTTACTTACCCCAAAATCAAAGTTTTCCACAAAAACATTAAACAGCAAAAAACTATTATCATCACTGATAATAACAAATGTTTCTTGAGGACCTGGGTCCTGTTCCATAAAACAAATTTTCCAAATAAGCCAGGCTTACGGCAGATAGTCTGACTTATTTTAATACAAATTAACTGGCATTAAGTCAGACTAACTGAAATAAGCCTGGCTTATACTCTAATCTTGGTTTATGGAACAGGCCCCAGGTCAGCATATTAGAATGATTTCTGAAGGATCATGTGACACTAAAGACTGGAGTAATGGCTGCCAAAATGCCGCTTTGCCATCACAGGAATAAATTACATTATGAAATATATTCAAATAAAACAAAACTTATTTTAATTTGTACAGCATTTTAAGACACTTTTAAACATTTAAAAATTACATTTATTCATATTCAAGGTAATTAAAACAAAATCAAATGCAGCATTTTAAATTTTTGTCTCAGATCAATGTAGAATTCACTTTAACTACAAACAAAGTTTCTAAATATACAATAGCATCAAAGCATGCATATGAGACAAAAGTGTGGAATGTCTGTGACGTCACATGGTTTTTGCTGATGTCATACCGAAGAAGTTGACAAAAACGCCTCCTAGCATAGCTCCACAGCCTCTCCCCAGGCCCAGGTGCAGTCCCTGCAGGATCCCCTGAGCCGACGTGCGCAGAGCTGGAGGAACAGCAGCGCTCAAATACGAGATGCATGCAGCCCACACTGATGCGTGCGTCAACCCTGCAGAAATAAACACTTGTGCATCTGCTTCAATGGATAAACACAGACTACTCATGCTCTTTGTAATACATATGACCACAGGATAAACAAATCAAATATATGAATAAAATGTTGAAAAACAATATAGATATTATGTTATATGACTTCAGTCTACTACATGGGAACATTCAAAGTCAGAAACCAAATGCATATACAAAAAACAAGAACACAAAATATTAATAATTAAAGCTGAGCAGTATTAGCTCATGTTTTTTTTATGTTACAACAGTAAAAGTGAAAAATTCAACAAAAATACTCTTAACTATGTTGTGCCTAACAACTTTCTTTAATAATATTTTTTTTGTTGTTTTGAATTGATCTCACACCGAACTTTCATATTTGTATAATTTTTACTATTTAGAATAACTGTCATCTATCTGAAAATGTAATTTATTCCTGGGATTTAATTTGAGAGTTGAATTCGTAAGCATCATTTGTAAGCGTTTAATTCAAAAGCTTTTCACAGAAGCTTTTTTATTTCAGATAAATAGATATTTAGATATGAAGATAAATAGGATATTTCTATTCATCAACAAATCCTGAAAAACAATTATTCAACCGTTTTAAATATTAAAATGAATAATAATACAAATGTTTCTCGAACAGCAAATCAGCATGATTTCTAAAGGATCATGTGACACTGAAGACTGGAGTCAAGATGCTGAAAAATTAGCTTTGAAAACAGGAATAAATCACCTTTTAAAATAATTTTCAAATAGGGAGCAGTTATTTGAAATAGTACAAATATTATGACTGGTTGTGTATAACGCATATTACTCAGCAAACAGGCGTTACGCCCATGTCAGGTGGGAACAGGGTCATCCTGAACAGTGTCAATAGTCGACACAGTCGCAAAATAATAGTGGCTGAACAGGCTTTTAAACCTGCTTAAAAAAATACAAAGGTCTTGACATTTTAGAGTTCACTCTTCTAAGAACTGTTGAAGGGTTCTGTTGAACAATGTATCTAGCCTCCCAAGTATCAGCAGCACTTTTCTTTCAGCTCTAAAGTGAACAGCACTGCCTAAACTGTTTATTTCTAAACTGCAGCCGTGTGATTGCAACAGCATATCAAATGTGAAATAAGCTGTCAGATCTACTGCAAAAACAGCTAATCATGCCCCTACATGAACTCAATGTCAGATGTGGTCACTCAAGAACACAGCCTAACAATACAAACACCACTTCCTGTTTGATAAGGCCAGTCGGGCAACACAGAAACCCCTGATTTCTCACCTTGAAGCACCTCCATGGGTAAAACTATCCATGCATTCTCCAGGTAGGAGATGTACAGATAGCGTGCGGTGTTACATGCCAGTCCGATATAAAGGACTCTAAAAAAAGAGAACACAATCATTTGACATTGGAATGTCATTTTTCACTCACAAACATGAAACAATGCTTTTCTGTACAATGAAAACGTAACACTTGGGCGTAGCTAAACTGGTTTGATTTACAAGGCCTATTGTAGTTAAGGCTGGGTGTTGCATTTGCTGGTGATGTAAGTCTTTATTCTGATGCCCGAATGAATGACTCACTCTGTACGGGCTGTGACCGCACGAGATCTTGCCGGGGCTAATCTCCAAACACTGAATCTCTAACAGGAAAAAACAATGTTAATGTCATTAACGCCAGTTTAAATCAAATGTAGTTTCCTGGAAAATCTAATGAGAGCACTGGCGCTTTAAAATTGAATGTCTCATTTCTCTGCTACTAGCATCATTAAGCATTTTCAATTTTGAATTAAAACATCATAAAGCTGTGGTCACACTAGACTTTGGCTTTAGTACACACTGACACTGCAGGCTAAAGTGGCCCAAATCTGACCCATATCTGATTTTCTTACAACAGCCTGGACAGCACAAATCAGATTTTTTCAAATCAGGCCCAGGACACTTTCCTATGTGGTCCTATATCGGATACATATCGGATGTTTTGCAATGCGACTTCAGTCTGAACGGCCATGTCGCATGCGATTTTTACGTCATTGAAATGCGACAGACGTCACAATTCTGTGTTTTGAAGGATTAATATTCATCTTATCACTTCATTATTAAGGCTCTGATTGCACATTAACTTAAAAATAGCTAAACACTATGGCTGGGTATCGAGTTTGATCATTTTTAGGTAAGTTAATGTATGCTGCAGACGCGCGTGTCTACCAGCATACTGGCCTGCGCGTGACGCTTCTGGTGATATTAACGTCTTGCATCTCAGTAAATGAGGACATAAATACAGTAGGCTACATGAATAACATCTCCAGAACTGCTCTAAGAGTTACTTCAAGAGCATTGGACAGTTTCATTAAATAAGTAAATCTATCGTCATATTCAGGTAATCATGGCAAGCCGTCAAAATAAAAGTTTGGTTTGGACATGGCAACAGAAATATATTACCATTGTTCAGTAGAACGCATATAATAGGCTACTACAAAAATTATTAAAACAGTATTTCTTCAGTGTTTTAAACTGTAATATAAAATCCCCTTTATTTTCCAACAATAACATTTATTAAAAGACAAAAGTTTTATGCCTTAAAAAATTCAAAAACACAAACTTTTCAGAGGGGAAAAAATATATGTCTATTGCAAGAATAAATAATAATGCACTAGTGTAAAGGTAGCATAACAGATGAGTAAACTGAAAATTATCTGAACTGTATTAAAACTAATCTGAACTGATTCGTTGTGTTGGATACATTTCTGTGCAGTGGCTCAGGAGATGAGGTTTTGAGTCTGTATAAATATCAACATTTTAAATAATGTCATTTTGTTAAAACTGATTTCATAAAATTGGTATCGAAAAAGGTATCGTTCAGTAAGTCTTGAACTCAAGGTATCGGTATCGAAATCTTTTGAACGATACCCAGCCGTATTCTTAAATAATCTCCCAGTCCACCACTTCTTAAATAAACATATAGCCACGCCCCAATCTCATGCCATTGGTTAAGTCAGCATCTCTGTTGTCAAGCTGATCAGGAAGCTCAAACAGAGAAATTTTTTGCTTCATATATTGGGGGTACCAACCTACCAAAGGCTTACTTACACTTGTACATTTGAAGCATACTAACACCAAAAAAACTACACAAAAACCTTTAAACAGCAGCTTTTAAACTGCTTTCTCCAAGCGACAACATGCAAAAAGCAGCTCTGGAAGATAGCCATGCAAATGTTGACTCTACAAACTATAGAGAACATTTCACTGTACACTATGTTGGCGCCGCCACACCCTTTGCCTTTAGAAAGCTTTAGAATTGATCCACAAAAGAAGCAAGCTCAGTGGATCAATGCTGGAAAGCCTAGACAATGTGTGATGGGACTAATGGCAGGATAAAGTTACAGGCCTCTCCGCAGTCATGACTGAAAATAGGCCACTTAACAAAGACTACAGAGACTAAACCGACGGTATCACATGGATGAACAAAACATCTTGGTCTCGTTTCAAAATGTAGAATACAAGAATTTATTACTAATTTATACTCTAAGAACTATCAAAATGTAGCAAATTGTTTTGTACTTGCATAGATTATGGTATATAAAATGTTAATGTTAATATAAAATTAAATCTATGAGATATATAGTCACGATGAGAAAAGTCACATTATTAAATAAAGGAATCAATTCACATTACGCTGGGATAAATTCATAAACTGTACGCTATTAAATCACATTGAGATAAATAAGTTAAACTGTGAGAAAAAACAATTATGAGATATAGTCTCTTTGTGAACTATTAAGTCATAGCAGAAGCAGTTCTACTACCACCTCATCTCTATTAGATTTTATTAGGCTTTTTAAAACAAAAATCAAGTTTTGTATAGAGCTGGATTTCTGTTACGCAGCAGAATCGCTAAACCTTCAGATGCAGTTTGCTGCAAACTAATCAGCTTTCCACAAAACAGCGTCAACAAAAATATCAGTTTGGTGGTCAGTATCACAAAACATCTGCTAACGCTACCAGTTAACGTCATTAAAAATGCTAAGACTGAGGTACAACTTCAGCTATCTCAAGGTGATTCATCTTGTTCACTCAGATGAGCCGGTGCTCTGGGAAATGCCACACACTTGAGAAATACCACAAAGCAGATGGATGAGGATGTGAGCAGACCTTCCCATGTGCCTGTTTACCAGTGCCCACATACACATCCTGGAAAAGGGTGGCCTGCTTCTTGGTTGTACATTGTGTGCCCAGGCTAGGCAGTGCCCATTTAGAGCCAAAGTCAACAATACTAACAGACACATTAAACAACCTTTGGACTTTCACTGTAAAGTGTAGTGGTTTCTAATGTACACCACTATGGCACAAATATGCTAGCATATGTGTGGTAACAAAGAAATGGGACAATAAATAAGTGCATATACATTACTTCTGAACAGATGTTCTCATAAAATATTAAACAACCAGGATATTATAACCACTGCGTGAAGGTGGTGCTTGGGAACAGGTCCAAAATACATAAACTACCACAATAAAATAAATTGGTTGGCTCCACCCAAACAAAGATTTGCTCAACACTAAACCCTGAGCATATATGAGTATTAAGCTTTTGTGTACATCACAGACCGCCTGTCTAGAACCTACCAAATGGAAAGCACACTGTTCACCTAAATATAATTTCATCTGTGAATCTAGTAAAACCCAAGCAATATTTTAAAGCAATCAGAATGTATTGACAACATAAGTAAATGTTTTTTATGCACTTTAAATTAAACTTTACATATCAACTAGCAATCATTAAAATATTAGTAGAGTATCTGCTTAATAACACTTTCTTTTGATGGGTCCACAGCAAACTATGAGAAACTTTGCAAGAATATGTCAACTGTCAACTTATTCTACCCTAACAATCTACTCTGAGAGTTAGTAGACATGTAGTTGCAAATGAATGAGATTTATAACAGCTAATTAAAACAATTACTACAAATATAAATAACACTATTAATTATATAAATAATAAATACTAAAAGATTTTATATATTTTTACTGACATTAATATATTTTCTGGTAAATCTGCAACCAAGCAGTTTGTTTATCCTCCAACAATTTAAATACTTAACTGAGTTGTTTTGCTTGGGTATGGTTTAAAGAAACAATATACCTGGCAATATACAGGGGCGTTCACAAGGACTGGAATATCTATATAGCCATTGCATCAGTTAAAGACGTCATCTAATGCATGTTTACTTAGAAAAACAATTAAAAGCAGCAGAACTGATCACAAAAATGCTTTCTGTGTGAGCTGGCTCTAATCTGACCTTTGTATCCAACTCTACCAGGTGATGGTAGAACATGCTGCACTTCCATTAGCCGTCGCTTCTCATTTGCATAAAAGATGAAGAGTGCACAATTTTCTACTTAACTGCTCAATTGTCTACTCTCACTGAAACTGAATGACTCATGGTTTCTACAAATTGCTTTCAGTGTGAATGTTCCGAATAACAGGAGGAGCCTCGGCCATTGGAAGTGGACTAAACTGTCCTACTTTGTCTAGCACATGCAAACCCTTCTTTTTAACAAATCAAATAGGACTTCTAAATGTCAATTATGTGCCTAAATTAAAATTCATAATCCAATCCCCTATTTTCTAAATAGGAAAAACGTTCAATAAGTGCAGGTTAGTATAAAACATGCCATATATTTCACACAATTAGATTCCCACCTGATGTGTCCAACAAGCTCAATGAGTTTGTGGCTGGTGAAATAAGCGGCCAGCTCAGACACGTGACTGAGCACTGAGCAGATGCCAAAAAGAGTGGTGGTGCCCTTGAGGTCCTCAAGATGCCAGTAGAGGAAGGTGAACACGAAACCGTAACCAAACCCCATGAACCAGGCCACAAAGAGAACTGTTCCATAGCGGACGCCACAAATGATCCGGAAGAGTTCTTTGAAGGGAAAAGGCTGCAGGTTGCTCTCTGGGCAAACGGGTGCATCATCTGGGCTGGACTCTGGAGACGAGACTTCCTGAACGACTTGAGGTATTTCCACATCCTCCTTCTTGTTCTCTTCCTCATCTGACTGATAAACCCTGTTGTCGAAGTGGAACTGCGTGGCCACTATCAGCGCTGTGGTCATCAGGACTCCAAAAACTATAAACGCAATTTGGTAGTTCTTGAAGATGGGTGGAACACAACCCAAGCCCTGGATGAAGATTGTGATGTGCGTGTGGTCGATCCAAATGCCCACTGACAGCATAGCGATACCCCATCCCAGAGATCCCCACATCCTCTGGAGTCCATAACGATCTCTGTGTTGTCCCAAGTACTGAAGAGTGACGGTGTCCACGATGGTCACAGCCGGGGCGCTGAAGAACTCACCTATGATAATGACCAAGAGGATCAAGAGAAATATAGTATCTACTTGCTCTTTATTAAAGACTATGGAATACTCTTTGAGTTTGGCAGTGGTAGCTTGTGTTTCAGTAGTCGAGGTAGATTTTGACGTGGCTGTCGAGGTACGTGGCAACGCCATTGTCGAGTTAGATGGCACAGAAATGCCGACAGGATTCTCTGTGGAGTTTATAGAGGGACTGCTTGTGGTATTTACATTTGTACTTCGAATGTATCTATAGCGAGATCCATATTCTTCTAATCTTGGCTGAGAAAGTGGAGGAGCGGAGTACATATCCTCAATTAAGTATCTTCTTTGTCTGGTATGGTTACCAGCTTGTGTATAGTTTGTAAAATTGCTTGGTGTTGCAACAGTAGGGTCCTTACTGACACAGGTCATAGCTGCCGGCTTGACAAAGCCGATACCGCAGTTAAAAACCACCCAGCAGAGTACAGAAAACAACAAAACTGCCTTCCCTTTCTTGAAGCGGTCCGCCACTACTCCCCAGAAAGGGGCACTGCAGAACTCTATAAAATAACGGATCCCAACTAGCAGGCCACTCTGGCTGGGTGTCATTCCCAGCTGCTTGTAGTACACCGCAAGCAGGGGGTGTAAAGAGCCATACGCGGAGTAAAAGAAGAAATAAAAGACCTTGGAAATCAAGAGATGATTGTCTATTCGCGCACAGCACCTCTCTGTGCAGTCCATATTCTGAGAGGGCTGAGAAGGGAGTGTGTCAGTGGGGGCAGTTGGTCCTGTTTGACCGGATGGTGTAGTGTTTGCCACCTGCCCCAGGGAGAGAGTGTTAAATGGTTCAGACAGAACATATTTCCTCTTCTGGTCCTCCTCATCATCCGTAAGGATGGCCACCCGATCACTCGCCATTTCTGTGAAATAGACATAAATATCTGTTAAGGACATTGGATAATGTCTTCACATTGTAGCTTTAACTAGCAATTCTTGAATGTTGGGTCACTGTTTTTTAGTGGGGCCATTTAGCTGATAAATCCAGTAAAATTACTTTGAATAACCTAAAAGCATCTTTTCCACTGAATACAATTCTTTTTTTTTGCTAGCAAAATATTAATCATAACTATTTTCCACTTTTACAGTACATATTTTGATGGTTTATGGCAAATGGCTTTTTTTTTCTTTGTCTGCCGCCTTTCACATCATATTACATGACCATGAAGAGATCTCTTGCTCAGCCAATCAGCATGGTTATGATGTCATTTTCCTGCAGTTCTGATTAGGTACCTTGAATTTATGGATCAGGTGACTGGCTCAGAAAAACAAAGACAACAACAAAATAACAAATGCATAGTGTCCATTAACAAAGATAGCTGATTTATAAACACACACTTACAAAATCACAATGTTCGTAATGAAATGTTCATTGAGAATAACGGGACATTATCTTAAAACAAAAATAAAAAGGGTAGATAAATAAATTCATAGCTCATAATTCGCACTGCTGTTGTTTATGTGTTAAAGCTGTCTATTTTTCTATTCACACATGCTTATAACTTGCATACTGGTGTCTATTTAGTCCTTAGGAATACTGATACATTTTAATGTTTAATATTATGTACAGTATTGCTTACTTTAGTGCATTAAACCTGTCAATAATTCAACCTTCTAATACAGTCACCATGTTTTTTTTCTAAGTTAGACTAATAGATTTTTTTTACCCGACTGTAAATCTAAGTTTATATAAGAATGCTTTTGTCAGCAAATAATCTGATCTTTAAAAAAAATCAGTTCAGTGGCTGCCCATGATTAACAATAATTAAGAATAAATATAATTACACATCAAAATAACATACTGTTGAATATCAGATAGGCTAGCATTAGTGAAAACTACATTCTTAGGATTTCAATTAAGAGGTGGTGATCATTGTGCTGTGAAATGAAAATGAAGTACAGTCAGTGTTCAGGAACGGTAACATCATAATAAACTTCACAGGGTGTAGTCCCTGTCTGAAACTCGTCACACACAGCCTAGCCTGTATTAACAGTGAATGCATGTATTTACAAACACAACTGATCATGCATTATTTTTCTTATACAGTGTTTCAGTATAACCCAGGCAGCGGTGGTGGCTCTCTTACCCGGTTGTTGTGTGGAAGTTTGTGTTATTTCACCGTCTGGCGTTGAAGGAGGGCGATCCCTTCAACTGACTGTTCCAACCATCATTTTATCACCATCCTGAATGTTGGTTCACTTTCTATGAACAATCCAAATACAGCGATGTTTTCCGGTAAAGCAAAGGAGCAGGTTTATACAGCCGTTTACATCCGACCTGCCGCCCGCCTCTCACCTGCCTGCGATGTGCGCAGCGCCAGTGTGTTTGTGGCTCTGCCTTCATTTCCACTGATGTCATTAACAACCGTGACACCCCTTTTCCTTCTTCAGCTCCTGACATTGTGTTGTAGGTTTAAAGTTATCCCGAATAGTATAGATGATGCCATGTCCGAGATCAGTCAAATTAGATTTTTACTTTAAAAAGTAGATTTTTTAATGAATCAAAATATAGTTTAATATAGTTCATATTAACATCTAGTTGGAGTAAAATACTTTCTCTATTAACCACTTATGTGATTTCCATTTATTATCAACATATTTTCTGGTTAGAAATGATAGCCAACCTATTTATTTTGAACTCATGCAACATAAATAAGCCAGCTCTAGAGATTTTGATAAAACAGCGACATCTACTGGCGCTTATTAAAGTTGAAAATAAATGACAAACTGATCAAATTAAGTCGCGGACTTTTAAAAAAAATACTCCAATTAACCATGTAAATGTAAAAAAATAAATAGATTCATTACATTCAGTAGTTATTCTGCAATCTGTCTCGTATTTTTCTGCCACTAACACCGTAAATAAGAAAGACAGACAGCAAACGTCGAACGTAAATTACATAAACATACAATACAGTGTTCATGCAGGCTTTAGTTAAATATTCCGCTACACAAATACAAGTTGTTTAACACAAGCCATTAGGACTCAAATATGTATTTTATTTTCATCAACTCCCCGAAACTGATTCTCTAAAATGAATACTTCTCGGAGCCACATGGAAAAGAGAACCGAGTACGAGGAACCGATACACCGAGATTAATCATAATTTCCACCTCTAGACCGAATCGGTTCATTTGAATGAACGGAGAGTCGAGGTCAAAGGCCTAAACGCAATTAGGCCCAAATTCACATTGAAAGACAATAAAGTTAGGCTAACGCCAACACGGAAAGCAAATTAGACATTACTTCATCCTCGAAAACGTTCAACAAATCTTAACAAGGTAAAAAATAATCTTTAAATCGTTGAACGAGAGTGAAATGAAACGAGACATTTACTTTTTAATCACTTTTAACATACGTTTATTTAAAAATGGCACAGTAGGTTTGATGTGTTTAAATGTAGGCATAAATAATGTGCATAATTTGCATGAATGCACAAAACTGTAGACAAAAATAAATATATAACGTTATACCCGTCATACAAGCAGAATGAATGTATACAATACATGCTATTAGTTTAAAATCAAATATTGCATTGCTTTGTACTACGTAATATTTATTTAAACGGTGTACCAGACCGACTGACACATATGCTATATGGTTATATTATTATTGTGTGTGCGCCTATATGAGACAAGATGTCTTTCTAGTTAAAAGGGTATTTTACATTCATTATGTGCTCAACATGAAGTGCTGTTTTGCTTTGAAAACCATTTCAAGGTGTAAACCTGCTCTCTTCTGATCGGCCCTGATGGTGAGACTGTATGCATCTAATATGAGTAATTCTAAGCTTACATAGACAATAAAGATAATGCAACCAATAAGAAAAGCAGTCATAAGCCATGCACTGAAATGAAATAGTTGCCTTTGATAATGAATGCCTATTATATCTTACAAATTGGTGTGTACTGATTAAATGTGTCAAAGCTATTATGCTTCTCTAGTTTGAGTCTTAACTGATACAGTTTTATCTCAAGTAGTTTTTACTGAAAGCTTACTTTATTGTGCTTGTGATAAAAATGATTCTTAAACCATTCTTAAACAACAATTATTTTTGGAGAAAAACTGACTTTCTAGCACCTTTTTTTCAAATTCATGTTGTTTTTATTGTTCTGATGTAAGCTTCATAAACACTATCCAATTTCATAATGACCACTAATAAAACTGCAAGATTATGGGAAAGTTTATGTATGTTTCTGTACACCGATCTGACAAAGTCCAAGTGTCTATGAGGCATTTTTGAGCTGAATATAACAAAACTGAATATATTTATACACACCATAGCTCATATTGTGATTTATCATATTTTCAGTGGATTTGATATTTATCTATACATGTTTTTTTAAGAATGACTGTCTTGCAGTGTTATTTTTGTATAACATCTTTTGTTTTGAATCATTAAAATTTTTAGATATGTTGTTATTATTTTAATTTTAAAGTGTTAGTAGTTTTGTTTTGTTATTCTAATATTTTTTTATATCTGTCTGTAAAGTATTTTATTATTTTTTTCCAGTTTAATTCTTTTAGAATTAGAATTAGTTCAAACAAATTAAAACGTTGAAGCAAAATTTTTATATTTTATTTGATTTTGTTTACTTTATTTCAAGTAATAGATTTGTTAATTTATAAAGGTTTTAGTTAACTATAATAACCACGATGTCTTAAATCCTGATTTTGCTGTCTTTATTCACACGTTTAGGGAACTCGAGTATTGACAAAGGCTGGCTTATATTTGGTCGTTGTTAGTCTTGTTTTGGGAATCAGTATATCTAACTGCTGGTTTAGTTGAGCTGAATAGTGGGCAGCTTCTATCCTTTGTGACATCACTGAGGAAACACCCTAATTATGAGGGTATTGTTTCAACCAGCAGGGGGCGATGTTTTACACACACACCAGAGCACCACTCATCACGGCATCACAGCGCTCTCCTTCCAGCTTTAAGTGAGACTCGACCACACGTAAGTGTAACTCTTCTATTCATTGTTGTCCATTAACGTCATCATTCTTGTCACCAGTGTCGCCATGCCTGCCATTCATCCACGCCTTTTCCAATCATTTTAGCCCCTTAAACAGTGTCCAGCTGAAACATCTGCCATCTCCCCTATTGTGTTAGAATAGTAAAGTGTTGCATCTGCCTCCCCTGTTCCCTCCCACTCACTCAGAGACCTGTGCACCATCCACACATTTGCTCTCAATCCAGCAGTCCAGAGAGCGATGCTGTTTCTATGACAACTGGGTCCTGCAGGACAAACTGCAGAGAGGATTTTCCTTTCAAAGGGGGTTCCAAGGAGAAGGCACATGCTTAGCATGAAATTCAAAGCTCTGAAATCCTTTTACTTGTTCATGATCTCATTGTAAAGTAGGGAAATGAACATCAGTCATCTGTTGAATGTACTAAAGGGTAGGTGGTTTGTGAACGCTCTGCTGGTGTTTAACGTATCAGAGGGAAAACATTCACAAAGCTTTGAAAATTGTTGTAGAAATCTGTATAAATTGCCCTTATACTTGCACATACATGTTTTATCACTGGATACATTTTGAGTTATGAACTTGATGTTTACTGTACACGTTTAATTCATTAGTTCTGATTGAATAATATATCATCAGCGCTGACTGATCGGTCAGTGTTTGACCTTTTTTAATTAATTACATAGGCATTTAATTGCTGCTGAATGAACAAAATTAAATTCTTATATATAAAAATAAATCTCTCTCTCTCTCTCTCTCTCTCTCTCTATATATATATATATACACACTGTATATCTAAATCCTACAGGCATCATTGTCAGTGGATAGTGGACAATGTAAAATTTAATTTAAAATAAATAACTAAATATGTGAAATCAGTTTGTTAAATATATGTATTTTATTATTATTAATTTGCTACTTATTTGAACACGTGGAACAATTATGAAATATTAGGTTTCAATAATATTTTATTTAAATGTAAATAAATGATCCCCAGCATTTATGTTTTTGCAGTTTGTCATTTATACCTTAACGTTGTTTTATGTGTATATATATATATATATACATAAAACAAAATACAAGTTCTCTGTACAGTTATTGAAGTAGTCAACCACTACACTTATATTGTAGTTGTGTTCATTATGTAGAAACATAAAAGCTTGTATGTATACATAGTGTCCAGCAGAGGGCAATCTATGTAGCAGCTGTTGAGTCTTTTGTTTGGTCCTCAGGGTCTTTTGCAGGGAATTTGCAATATATTGTTGCGTTGATTGTATATAATTATTCAATCCTGATAACTATTTCCATCACTGTTGAGATAATCAAATATCAATATATTTTTTCCTGAGGGATGTTTAAAAAATGACATTCATCCTTGAGGCTTGAGAGCTGAATCATGTTATTTTCAGATTTTTTTTTTTTACAAATCCTACTGCCAAGACTGAAACTGATGGTGGTGACGATGTCGATTCTTACTCAGCAGCTATCTTTGACACATGAATCAGAGCTTTATTCTGAACCCCTCCCTCACTGGGCCCCCATGTCACATTCTCTGAAGCTTGTGATTGGCTGTGAGTTCCAGGGGGTGAAGATGAGGGGCTGGGCCAAAGCATCCGGGCTGTCCAAAAAATGTGACCTATCAGGGTACAGCTGTTCCTTGATGACTTAGTGGGACTTGTCTGTCACCTCCCCAGGGGGACATGCGAGTGGAGGGAGGGGGCTATCATGAGTGAGACCGCTTAACTTGGAGGGCAAGGGGACGAAAGTCTGGGCACCACAGGCATAGAGTTGGAAACCCATTGGAAATCCAGCAATTGAGTAATCAACTAAAGGATCCAGCGGTCTTTTTTCCCCTTAGATCCCGAAGAACTAGGGGACCTGAATCTGAGGGTGAAAAGCTGAGGCCAAATCTTCCAAAAGGCAACGGGGTAGCTGCTAATGCAATATGATCCTCAGGGACTCGCTCTAAAAATACCATCCAGCCAGGAGTACAGGCAAAAGCTACACTCGCCTAATTGAAGAAAGATTAAATATTTTGTTTTCAGCTTCTCTAATTGGACATCTCAAGGATGTGAGAAACATATTCCAAACCATTTCTAATGCAGAAAACCTGTGGGAAACTTCGACATACTTTTTCTGCATTTCTACGTGCATGAAGGCCTTTCAATAGGTCTTCTGTTAATGCAGGTAGAGATTTCCACTTTTCTAAGAAGTCAAATGATAAGTAAGTGTTGCATTTATCTGGTCTTAATAACCTCGAGTGGAGTCTTGCATTTGACGATGTCTGCTTGAATGTTTGGAATATGTTTACCATATCATTAAAAATAGTTTTATTTTTGGATAATTTATTGTGCAGTAGAGATATTTGACATACTTTAAAGCTTCAGTCGGTTTGGTAAAGCGTGTATCAGTCTGGATCATGAGGAAAGCTGAGGTTCACATGACCCTGAAGAAGGGTGCTGATGAAGAATCAGGAGGAATGGCTCCTTCAAGTCCCAGGATACCATCAAAAAAGGCAAAAGTTAGTTCAAATCAGGTCGTACCAGACTCTTCTGTCTACCCAACACCAACTCCTCCGGTCTTCATCCGGAAGATGAGGAACGCTGCGGTAGGTACCGGCTGTGATATCCGCCTAAAAGTAGCTGTGGCTGGAGACCCACAACCGACGCTCTACTGGTACCACAATGATGACCTGCTCAACATGGATAACCAGGAATACGGAGGCCTGTGGATCAGGGACTGCAAACCCAGTGATGCTGGCCTCTATACCTGCATCGCGACTAACCATCTTGGAGAGGCCAGAAGCAGTGCTGTCCTTGCAGTTTTGGATTTGGGTGAAGGTAACTATGAAAGAAGCAATGTTAATATAACATGTTTAATTTTGCATACTTGATTACGAACAGCCTTGTAGCACTGACTGGAACATAAGGTCCCCAACATAAGAACACTGTGCTCGATTATGAAGCTTACATAGCTAATTATCTAGTTAGTCTTCAGAGGAAAAGGTGGATAGCAGGCGTTCTTGTGCATCAAAACATAATCTGTGATAATTTGCTAAAGGAGCAACACATCCCTCTGACGTGTCTCATAAAATCACGACTAATCCAGTTAAAGAAAAGAAAATAGCCACCCCTCTTTCTTCAGTCACTTTGTTTGGTTGGGGATCAATTGTGGCAGTTACCTCAAGGACCTGTTTGGTGGGCGAGGGTGGAATGATGGGGGCAGCTGATGGGCTGAGACAAACTGCTCACCCATCCCAAAGTAGAGCTGTGAAATTACCCCCCCCCCGACCAAGTCAGGGTGCTTCGTCTTCTCCTCTGAAGGTTTTAAATAAGCACTTCGCCTTCTTACTAACCTTGGAATGAAGAGGAGGTTTCATGTGCTCTTTGCAATTACCTGTAGGCAGAAATGTAGCCAATATTGTTTTCTAAAATGTATTTTGGTAGTAATGTCCAAAGAGTCCCAGAGAATATATGTCAAGAGGAACAATAGGGCTAGGCAATATAACTAAACTTCAATAGGTACATTATTTGATGTTTACACTTTTGCATATAAATTGGTTCTATTTCAGAGAATCACTGAAGTCAAAGTAAAAAGCAACAGTTGCAATATTTGTAATAATGCTTCATTTGATCTAACCAACAAAATCGTCACACATACATCATGAAATTTCAGAAAATCACTTAACCCTAGAAAATAATAGTTAATTGTATCTTCATACTTCAATTGTAATTATGTCAGAAAGGAATATGCGGTGTATTATTCTAGCTGTTCAGAGTTAATTCATTGGTTTTGGGTCTGTGCTGTGATGAGAGGTGATGGCGTCCAGCTTCAGACGGATTGTTTAGATGGATTGGCTTTGTCTCCTTGTTGTCCTTCACAGTCACAGTGCTGAACTGGCCACGTCAGAGAGCATCATTCTGACAGTGTTATGGTTGCCACTAACATTCATCGCCAAAGTGGCAGCAATACAGGTGGCTTTTATGACTCTCATTGGATTTGGCTTTCTCATTTGCACTCTATCAACAGAAAGTGTAGGTGCTTTATGTAGCCAGGTCAAACTTTCACCTCTGCTGTACTCGCAGCATTCTCATTAAATGCAGGATTGTTGTATGGTCTTTGTTTTCTGCATTTAATGTTAATGATTGACGTTTGATGATTGAGATGTTTATTGCATCTCAATGGACTCTTTAGGGTCTCTGGACACCTGGAGGTCCCAGAATGTACTTAAGAAGGATTTATGAGGAGAATATGTATAAGGCATACATTTTGCCTACTTTTTACACCTTTTTAATGTCTTGAGAATCTGGGCGTTTAAAGGTAGAAAACTGTTCTAAGGCAGTGGTCGTCCTCAATGGATCGCCATAACCATATTACTGTGCATAGTAATGATACCAAAATACTTTTAGTGCATTTATAATACAATATTTTTTTCTTAATATGCTTATGTCATGCTAATTCATTTGGTTGACTTGGCTGTTCAAATATAATTCATAGTCATTTTAAGTGCATTTTTTAATACATTTTTGTATGTCAAACTATTTTTAATGTCCAGTAAATAAAGCAGTTAAGACCCACTAATTTAGAGTATGTGTCTATGACGTCTGTAGTCATGATGCATGTGTCAATCCTCTGGACAACGTGTGGTGTTTACACCTGTCTTGTCACTCAGCTAAATGCCATATGTCTTTCTCTTTCGATTTTCTTTTTTTTGTCTTTATTTCTGCCTCTTCCTATCGATTGTTATCCTCACTTTTCTTTCTTTTCGATATTTTTGGATTCTGTATTGTTTTGTTTTACTTCTTTGTCATTCTGACCATTCCCAGTCTATGAATCTCTGCTTTTTCCTTTCCATTCTTATCTCTGCGTTTCTTAAGTTTTTTCCCCTACGTCTCTGTCTTTCAATGTCTCTCCTGTCTGCTTGGCCTGAAGGACCATCTCTACCCCTCTGGTTATTTCTGACAGTGGAATGTGCCAGGCTTCAGATTTTTGTGATGTTAATAGGCCACTCATTCTCCGGTTACACAGGAAGACATCACAGCTATATATAGGCCTTCAGCACAGGACTTAAACCTAGACCTTATTCAATTAGAGTCAGTCTGAATGAGGGGGAGAGTATGTTTTTAACTGGTTTACAATTGTAAAATACTGTCATTACATGAATGTTAAAAATAGCCGGCTTTGAAATAGTCTGTGCTGTCTGAGAATCGTTACTGATTTAGATTGTGAGGCAAGACACCAGGCTGGCTTTAGCTAGTGACCATCATGTTTAAACATAGCAAACAAGTATTTCACAGTGGGTTGCACTAACAAGGACTAAGATTTATGGTACATTTATTACTTGTTTGTACTTCAACCTTCAACTAGGGTACTGTATAGCTTTAATCATGAGCATTCATTAATATGACCTCTGGATGTCAGTTAGATATTTAGTTGTATGTCTTTGATTTTGATAACTGTTGCAATAGTATGCTTTTTTTTTTCTTTAAAAATCTCTTTACTACTAGTACTTCTTGCAAAGACTTTTCTAATACCACTAGAAAAGGAAGCAACAAGTAACTTTACTGCCATTTATGGTGAATCAATCATGCCACAGACAATCAAATTTAATCAGTTTAAAGGTTTAATTTTAATTTATTTCTTTAATGACTGATTTGTTAAGCCATGTTCAGATATAAGTGGTGCAACACGCCTTGAATTAAAATAAAACCTGGATAAACAAACCCTTTTATGGTGTAAATCATTATTGGTGCAACCCACCCTAAGACTTTAAATTGGTAAACATGCAACAGCAATGTATATTTCTGGTCTGCTTCAGCTGACACTCAAACCGAGAGTACTTATATTCATCCTCAGCGAATAGTTATCTCGCAAAGTGGCTGCTGTCTCTGTCTCTTCAGGGAACATTTCACCTGTAATTGCTCTGTGCATTACGGAGGGCTTTTTCTAATATGGATGTTTCAAAACTGCTGTGGTGAAAAAAACGGTATGGAAGTGCTGTACAGAGAGAAAAGTACATTTGGATGTAGAGAGAAACCTCAAAACGTACAGCTTTATCATCTTGTTGAAGAGAGTTGCCTTTATTTTCTCGTCATTTGGCGTCTTTACTGTTGGTTTTTATTTGAAAACGAGCTTTTTTTCAAGTGCTTCTCAAGATCATTAGCTTACAATCTGATATGTTAATGAATGCATTTGCTTTAAACTAGTGGCTTGCTTAATGCACAGTCTCAAACCATTCGCGTTTGCATTTGCTTTGCACAAGCTTAGCAATAATTGCATTGAAAGGAGAGAGTTCTGTTAGGTATGCACAACTTTCCATTGGCCCCAGAGGTCAAAATGTCCATACAAATGCTCAGCGGAGTGTGTAATGAAAGGTCTCAAACATCATTTAGATTTAAATTCAAATGGAAATTATAATCCCCAATAAATTGCAGGGATTTCAAAGGATTTCTCTTGTTTTGTTAATGGACCCTCGCAGAGTGACAAAGTTATTCATTTGTCATCAGTACGTATGACTCATGGAAAATTACTAGAGTGGTTGAATATTATTTTTTTCTTTTGTGGTAGGTGAAATGCAATTTCACCGTTTGCAAAGAGGATGATGGAGGGGAAGTAATAATAATCAGTAGCTGATTTTATATAAAAGGTCATCTAAGCACAATCACCCTCAAAATCGTACATGCGAACACATGCTGAGATGCGTTTTGTCGCTCTCTTTAACAAAGCACACAGCTGTGCCTCTCTCAGTCATCACCAGCTTTTCTTTGTCCAGCTGAGGGGTTGTGTTGTTGCATCGCTCGTAGGTGGAGATGAATCAATTCTGGATGCAAAAAGACTAATTCAGTGCATTGGAATAAACTTGAGTTAATATGCATTTATTCTGTTTTGTGTAGTGATTCTGATGAGTTGAAGCATCCCTCAGGCTGCACTGAAACCTTATTGCTTTTCCAATCTGCTATTGGCGACATTCTGCATCGCTAGAAAGCCCATTTCCCCTGCACTTCGAGACAGTTATCCTTTCTTTTTAACTGCGTTTACATCAACACTTAACGATGATCCAGTGATTTTAATTTTCTTAAAAGCATCTTGTTTACTTTGTGCTTAGGTTCTCATTGGCCTTTAGTGAGTGGGTGGTTTTAACAAACCTCTGGTGTTGCACTTTTATGTGTCACCGCAGAAGCTTTTTGTTACTCTAATCTCCACATGAAATGGTGTAGAGATGGTGTTCTGTGACGCTATGAACTATTGCTTTATAAAAAAAACTAATAATAATTTTTTGTTCCATTTGAGAAAATAATGAAGAATAACAAAGCATAAAGAATAACAGCATACAGATATGTTTCAAACCGGTTTTATATTTTATATCGTTTTGGTTTTATATTATTTTAGAATTTAAAATTTAGATTAATTAATTAAACATAATGTTCAACCTGGACAAACTTGATATCAATTATAATAAATTTGGGTTAATAAATTATTTTCTCATCAGTAGCTTTGAAAAAAGCAGTTGTAACCTGTTAATATTAATTAATTTATAAAATATTATTTTCACTTTTGGCTGAACTGTTCCCTTATATTCAGTTTTATTTTATTGTTATTTTAAAATATTATTATTATTATTTACTCTTAGCTGAACTATATTAAATGTATTTAAATAATTAAACTAACATTAAAATATAATTACACTGTATACTGTATAATTTCGCATATTATACACTGTACAAAAAAAACTGGCAGCAGGGGCTCCAGAAAATGTGTTAAAAAACTGTCAATTAGATTCAATTAGAAAAAAAATTAGATAAACCATTACAGGTTAGTACTGTAATTAAACATAACAAAACATTTTTATAATTACATGTTTTCTTTTTGTATTTTTACCATAAAACTGTCAGAATACAGTATTAAACTGTAAGTTGCAAACAAAAGAATTTGAATGTTATCCAGTAAGTCAATGCACACTCCTATTAAAATCAGTTTTGTACCTTTAACATAATGACAACCACCATAATAGTGATAATAAAAGAGCCACGTGAAGAATCAAAGCTCAACAAAAGTAGCTTTGTCACAAGCAGAAATATATACTAGTATACAGACAGTCGTTCATGCAAACACAAAACACAGTCAGGGTTAAACACATGACACTTAAATAATGCAAAAAACATTCATTAAACAACATATGTAACATAAAGCCCAATTTTACATAACCGATAACAAAAACTATGATTATTTCAGATGTGGAGTGTAATGCGGGAAAATCTGGGAATATCAGTTAATAGTTTTTGACGGTAAATTAAACATTGATGTGTACTATTTACTTGTAAAAACGGTACATTTACCAGCATTTTACTGTCAAATTACATTAAATGTCTGATTAGATGTTTTCTAGTTTTTCTAGTACAGGTTTTTTCCGTAGCATTTTTACAATTTTACAGTGAATATTATATTGTTTGCTAAATCTATTTTTGCCAGTCTGTTTACTTGTTCCAACAACAGCTTCATAAAATATGCCATAATTTAGTGAAGTGGACATACAATTGTTTTGTTGTGGCAGTTATTTAAGTGGCTGGAGTTTCGTTGACCTTTCTTGCCCTGAAACCACAAAATGACGCCACTGTATCTCTGAGCTTTTGTCCTTGATCTAATTAAAGCCGTAATGATGGTCAGCGTAATCTCATTCCATCCTGGTTTATGGCAGAGAGGTGGCATGACCTCAGAGCTTTGTTAATGATGTGATAAAACAAAACATGCTCATACAGTTATGTGTATTGATTTTTAAATAAATTTGAATACTTACAGCTTGGCACTATTGCCTTACCTAATCTTTTGGTACAGCTTGGAGGCAGTAGTTTTGCTAGGGTGTTGAGCACATAAGATGGCTCCAGAATAAAAACATCTGACTCACCAGTGTTTTAAAGAGCATGAAAGGGCTTCAGGGAGCCGTAGAGAGAAATAAACACCCCACATGCGCTCGAGACCTATTCATCTTGCTTGCATTTTTAAGACCTGCGGTATTTCAGTCTACACCTTTTCACACTGGCATCTTTTCCAAGGTTTATGATGTAAGAAAGATTTGAGGATCTTGAAGGGTGACCACACATTTGGTTTGGTTTGGATTGAGTCATCTTTGGGTTTCTGTCTCCCTCTCTGGAACAAATTGAACTATATAATACATTTTCATACTGTGCTCTTGTTCTCTGGATTGAATGATGAATATTGTTGCAATGGTGGTGTGCTGAACATGACTTGAGGTTAGACGATTCACTGATGCAAGAAATAAGTTGAAAGGTGCTGTAAGTAATATTTTTCTGGAATAGTTTGCAGAAATGTGGTCCCTGATAATTGTAATTGCAATTGAGATATCACAGGGCACAAAAAGCAAGGGATATTGTTTACCCAGTGAGAAACTTTAAGGAATTCTCTGCAATTGTGCTGGTATTGTTTAAGTTATATGTTTGCACTATTATTTTTATAGATGTCTTTGTGTTAAAAATACACCAGACGAACTGAGAAGATTGCAGACCAGCATATGCATCCTTAGAAACACATGTCACTGCTATATGAGGCTTCACCTGTCACTCAGAGATCTTTATATAGGAGCATGAAACCCGTGAGTAGGTCCAGGCTGTTTTCTTTAGATTAAAGTGCAAACTCTTACAAACTTAGAGTGCCTCTTTTGCAATATGAACTGTATGCTATATAGGAGATTTATCAAAGCCCCAGTTTACACTAGTGTGTTTTAGTTTTAAAACGCATTACTTTTGCAATGGTTACGTCTGTTGTTTACATTACTCTTACGACTTTTGAAAACGCTGCAGACTGTTACAGTTTGAATGTTTGATGCCATAGCTGCCCACATTTGCTCGCTGCATTTTAAGTGCTTGTCAGTTTAAATTCAACAACTGCAAAATGTATGTATCCACTTTATTTGTGATGTGAGAGTGGACTAGGACTGCAAAGACTAGTCGACTAATAGTCGATGGCAAAATTTGTCGACAACTAATTTAGTAGTCAACGGGTCATTAGTGAAGTCACCAATGTAACGCAAGGAATCAACAACAGACACAGTGGACGCGGCGTCAGGCCTCGGAGAGGCTTTTTATTAACAAAATAATCAAAAGAAAAAGTGTCCAAAGGGGGAAAAAAGTGTCCAAAATAAAGGCTTCATTCAGTTCACGTGGGCCTCATCACACGCCGACAAATAAGCTCACTCCTGCGCCCCTCCTCTCCACACACCCACTCCAGTCAAGAGCCTGGAGAAGGGGGGCGATAACATTAACATGCAATACACTTAAGTTTATGGAACAGTGTTTATTTTATTGCTGATTGCAACTCTTTTGTTTACTTGTTTACTGCAATACTGCAAACTTTTCGTTTATATTTGCTATGCAGAAAATGCACTTGGAAGCAATAAATGTTATGTCTTCTAATTTTTAATGGAAGGAAAATGCTAAAAACAAAGTATATTAAATACACAAAAGATACAAAGCCATAATTTTTTTTTTGCAGTTCATAATGACTAGTCGTTAAGGTAGTCGATGACTAGTCGACTACTGAAATAGTCATTAGTTGCAGCCCTAGAGTGGACCTGGCCATAACTTGAAAATGTAAGGTTTTTGGTGCCATTGCTTGGTTATTTTAGCTGCAAAATAAGGTGGATAAGACTTTCAAGGTTCAAGAGTTTTATTTGTCACATGCACTAACATAGAATAACCAGCAGTGAAAGGTAGGTCAGGTTAGAAGTTATCTATGAACATCTAAAATTTCATTTGCCCAATTGTTGTCTGCTTATGTTTTTCAAACAACATAGCAATGTAATGTATTCGAGATCAAAACTGAAGCTTTTCCAAAAGGCTTCATTGAATCAACATGAGCACGTAATGCACGTTTATTTCTGAAGGCGGACTGTCTTTAGAAAATGTAATTTCATTTCATCCCGCACGTAAGGCAGCGTTTGTAAGCTCAGAACAGCCGTTACCGGGGAAACCTCTCGTTTCTCCAGCTTGAAGCACCTGCTGGCAGATAATGAGTTTGCATTTTTAATAAATCTGTCTTATTAATTTATGTAGCAAACATATTTAGCTTGTTATCAAAAAAAAAAAAAATCTACACTAGAAGGACTTAACTTAGCTGTTGTTACTGATTCTACTGGGATGTCTACAGTTCAGTTAGGGCCAGAAAAGCACGCACGCGTAGTAACGTTTGTTTATGTTGTTGTTGTTGAAAGCGTCTATAGAATGTATAATCGCAGAAGTGCATTTATCTGCCTTTTAACTCGTTCTATTAGAGTTTAGAGTTAGAACTTTGTGTTTTCTATAGAGGATTTAGACTGGAAAGATTGTTGGTTTTCCATTCCATTTGTATTCCCACTTGTCAGATTCCACACATGGCACTCCCTCTGTTTCCAATTAAACGCTGCTTATTAGCATAGCTTTAAAATCAAATGGATTCACACAGAGTGCTTTCCCATGATGCCTCACTCGTGAGACTGGGGCAAACGCAACATTTGCCCCAGACCCCCTGATTAACTGAGGAACCATGAAGCTTACACCAATTGAATAAATAGTTCTGAGCTGAGTATATTCTGGTCCTTTGAGTAGTTTTGTATTTTTTTTTTAAATCCCATTCACGCATAGTGGTTCATATGTAATATTATCAGACTGCTCTGACTTTAAATTCTGGTGGATGACCAGCAACTTTTTTATAATTGTTCAGCACTTTGAGTCATAAAGTAGTTGTAAAGTGAATTTGACACATTTTATATTAACACTGTTAATGCTGTGCCTATAAGTACATAAAGATGGCAACACTGAGATTCTGTTTTGCTGTAATGAATGTTGCTACATGGCATCTATGTGTGGCTTCATTTAATACATCAGTTTACTTCCATATGCTCTTAAAAAATGTTTAGAAGAATGAGGGTCTTGTAAAGCTTTCTGTAATGAAATCACATGCAGTAATACACCATCATCCAAATTCTATTAGCTACTGTTAATGATAAATAGACAATTATAATAACTGTAGTAATATTTTACAGTTTCACCGTTTTTACTGTTTTTGATCAAATAAATGCAGCCTAGGAGGCATAATACAAAAAAATATATATTATTAAAAAATACATTTAATGATCTATTGGAAAAAAAACTATGCTTTTTCTAGGGTATGTGGTACTATTTTATTAAAGCAACAAGTCACTAGGTGTTTGTATTCCATGTTTTCTAAAGGCAGATCTGGGGAGTCTTGAAATGCTACAGACGTATTTACTGTATCTCTTTCTGCTGTGACTGCGAACTACATGTTGATTGAGTAGATAGTGAGACACAGGGTCCATCTACCTCATCTTTTATTCATGGTGACTTTAGCCTGCAGCACAGACTGATGAAGCTTGAGGATGCTTAAGGCGTGTACGAATGTTGGGGAAATGTGTCAATATAAACATATTGGACAGGTCTCGGTCTGTTTCAGATATCTGGTGCGATACATCAATTTGTCATCACTGCCATAGCTTCAATCCTACATACTGGCTGCCATTATCTCAGTTTGATCATGCCTGTTGTGTAATGGCCACAGAAAGACAGGGGCTTCCCGTTTTGAGTTGCAGTTGTTGCTGTCCTTCAGCGTGTGGATAAACACCCATGCTGTGTGTGTGTGTGTGTGTGTGTGTGTAGATGTGGGCACATATGAGTGAGACTGACACAGAGCATGAAGTCTCACGTGCAGACTGTCAGTGAAGTCATGTGCCTGAGATAATTCCTAAATACTCAAACACCTACCTCACCGCTAGTCATAATAACCCTGCCGGTCTAAGACAGACCACAAAACCACTCTGCTCTAGAGGTGACTCAATACTTGAGGGATCAGAGCCTTTTGATCTTCACATAGGGGAGACTGGGGACAGTTCTTTCATATTTTCTTTCATTATATATATATATATATATATTTATTTAATATTTTTCTTCATAACTCACAGACTACTGTGGGTCTACCTGTCATCTTTTGGTTTAAGAAACATATATATGTGCCAACAGTAAAAATACAGTTCAAATATTTACTTTCAGGAAGACTTTATCATAATACTGACTTTAATAGCAGGCCAATATATTTTTTATGAACTCACCAAAGAAAAAACAAAGACAAAAAACTTTTGATTTACTTAATATGGTTGTAATTGCATTTATTAAGTAATAATTAAGCTGTCAGAAATGTTTAAAGCAGAAGAGGTTCAAGTTCAAGTTTAACATTAGAATTGTTTTAAGAGGAGACACTGCAGGCAAAAACCCAGTTTTTTAATGCCAAATGTCAAATTTTGTTTTTTCATATAGTATTTTTTCAGACTAGTGGAAATAAAATATCCAAAAGACACTGTTAAGTGTTTATTTTATAGCCCTATATCTATTTGTATCAATAGAGTTCAACTACAATACATATTTTTGAAGACTGTTTTCTCATAATTAGTTTTTTTATCTCCACTTCAGTAGTAATTCTACACACCACACTTTACATTTTTATCCCTGTCTGCATCCTAAAGGTTTTTAACAGAAGCATTTCTATATATATAATTTGCTTGATGATGTACAACATTTTATTCCCCCAAAAACCTGTCAAAATGTATTGTTTTCTGTCTATTCAAAGTATTTTCTGAATTATGGTGCGACTAAATGAGATACCCAAAATTCTCTTGAAAAAAACGTTTGACTCTAATATGTAAAATTTAAACTGACTTCATCCAGTCATTTTTTGTTCTAGATGATGACTGAAAAACATTTTAATTTGTATTTAATATTTAAAAACAGTTCTATTAGTGTTACAATTGCATGTTGATTTCAGCGTAGAATATATATATATATTTTTAACCACAGTAACAATTAGTATTTTCTTGTTTAAAGCGCAATTCTAGGATTATGCCTAAATGTGCCAATGAGGGTAAAAAATTGTTGATAAATATTCATGAATTATATTTAGTTTTTGCCTCTAAAATATATACATATATGTGTATGTATATATTATTAAATTAAATAATGAAATAAAAATGAATAATGAAGCGAAAACCTCTGAGAAATTCCTAAATCAGTGTCATCATTATTACTTAGTTATTTAAATTTCAAAGTGTCAAACGCCCCAGTGAATACTTGGGCAAACATTTTAAGCACAGAAATAATATATAACAAAGTTACAATTAAAATCAGGTCTAATTGGTTTTCCACTACAGAAATGTAATGCATAGTGTTGGAAGTTGTTTAATTAACAGCAGCAGGTTTTTTTAGGCTGGCTGCTGTCTCTTTAAGCTTTATTGCACAGAACCAATATAATAATACACATATGATTTCTTGCAGTTGACATTTACTTAAGCCAGCCGAATATCTTCACAAATGTGCTTGCTGAGACAGTTTTGTGATCGCACGCTGTATGAAATAAGGCTTTCTGTGTCAGTGCAAATAAGAGCGTAGCAAATAAGTTGTTATTTTTCATGGTAGCCCGACTGAAAAACACAATAGCAATGGGCTAGCGGGTTTTGAGTTGTGATTAAAGACATTTTGCCCATTACAGTTGTCTCAGTCTCTTTTACATTATATTTTCACATCACTTTTGGTGTCGTTAAGAACCTCCAATGCCCTTTGGTTGTCTGATGGCATCTGACCAGTGATCTCCGTGTTTCTGATGTGATCGTATAGCTTTTGCCACCAGATAAACACCGTTGAGAATTGCTGTTGTCCTTCTCTGTTTGTCAAGGCACTCTGTAAAGCTAAAATGACTCCTAAGGGAGCAAAAGGCTATTATCAGCAGCCACAGACACTTCCCATAATGCTCTTAAGAGCCTGACTCTGTGTGTTGAGTGCATCTGCAGTGTGACTGCATTGTTGTTCAATGGCTTTGTGTTGCTGGCTTAGTGCGTCATACTCAGCAGGGTGTTTTGTATTTACCTCTTTCCAAATCGACTAGCATTTGTAAAAGCTACTCTGAGCAGAAAAGGTTTCAAAACTTCCATGACAATTGGCGAATCATGTTTTTTTTGCATGTAGCTCAACACAACCCATCATTCAGGTAAACTGAATGGCGTGAAGGTGTGTAAAAACAGTTGCTAGTTTTGGCACAGGTGTTAGACAGATGATTTAGTTTGTAAACCTTTTTTTAACTTGACCTTGTTATAATGCTGGATTGGATCTCAAGACAATATTTGAACATAGATACACACAGAACTGATTTCACTTAAATAGACTTACCTTTCTCCAATATCATGCTGACCTACTTGCGGTTTATAACAGGACAAATGGAAACTTATTGTGTTTGTGGAGAAAGTCTAAACACCTCAGAATGTGCTAGTCTGTTGAAGTTATTATAGTCATAACACAATGCATATTGTTAGTCAAAACTATGTTATATTCCACAATCTTTAAGAATTGGTATCTCAGGTTACATTTACATTTAGAAGGCAATGCAACTTTCAAATGCAACAACAATACAATTCAAAATGTTAACATCGTTTATACTACAGTATATCCTGTCATTAAGTGGCAGAAAGGTCAGGTACAGTACACTGGACCATTTCTGGTTAGAGCTAATGTGACTTGAGCCAAAACAAACGTCTCCTTTAATGGACAGAAGGAGAGAAATGTCTGTGTGCTCGAGCAGACAGAGAGATGAAGCACGGTCTAAAATTTGTCTTTGTAATTTTATTAGCCCTTTTCCATTATGTTACTGTACGTCAGAGAGAGGAATGCTCTTATTAGATGATCGATGCCCAGAATGGATCTGCTAGTGCAAAGGAGCTTTAAACGAATATTCCAGGTTCAATAACCAGAGAAAATAAATCTCTCAGGCTAAAAAAAAATGGGAAAAAAGGCTACATTTTGTTTGCAGTAAGGCATTTACAGTGAAATTTCAGGAAGACCAGGCTACACATCAAAAGTTCTGAAGTATACATGCTGTCTAGTGTGATAGAATCACTTGTTGATTTTGTTTGTGTAAAACATGACTTCAAGCATATGCATTGTTTATATTGAATAGCCTGCAATTTTACCTACTACCTTTATTTAAGAAATACAGTAAAAACATAAATCAGTCACACATTTTTATGTATTTTTCAAATATAGTTTACTCCAGTGATGATTAACCTGAATGAAATGCCAAGAGAATCTGGAGCAGCTTTTAAATATTATTGTTTTTTTACAGCAATAGTTCAAATTAATTCGCAGGACTTCATCTAGAAGAACAGCTTGATTAGTACCTCAGAGGTACTTGATTAGTACCTCAGAGGAACCTCAAAGGAGGATTTGCACAGGTATGCTGTAGGCAAATGTAGATAAAGAGAGCTTGAATTTGTCGGGGTAAGAAAACCCCAAAAGATGAGGAAGAAAAGACATGTGAGCGTGTGAAGTGGGCTTTGAGTCAGACAGGAGAGAGAGGAGAGGAAGGCAGAAAATGGAGGCTAAGTGTTTTAGAGGGCGTCAGCTGGAGGTGTCAGTCTCACATCATGGCTGCTTGACAAGTACTTTGACAGTGAATATGGAAAATAGAAATCATGCTGGAACATGGAGGATACAGAGTATTTTGTACAAATGTAAAAAAAAATTACATAAGCATAAGCATGTGGAATATGAATACATCATTAACTGTGATTACTTTAACAATGTCGCCTTATAATTTGCTGTATAAAACGTGATGACCAGCACAAGGCATGCTTAGTTGGGGTTTCCAGAATGAGGACATGTCACACAAGCTTTCCATGTTGTCGTCTGCCGAATTTGGCTAGCTAGTACTGAGTGATGGATGAACGTGCTCTAAAATACCAGAGTGTTTGATTGGACACATGGCTTTTAAAGTCCACAAAATATAGAGAGCATTTTTTATTTACCCCTTTTTGAGGAATTTCTGATGGCACTTTGTTTTTTATGGTGTATGTGTTGCACATTTTACATGCACGTACTATAAAATACCATTACGAAGTGCCTTTAGCTGAAAATTGAGTGTTTAATCTTATCATTAGACATTACTGATACTATTTTAAAAGCACTATATAAATAAAGGTGATTGATCGACTACAGTGACAATAATAGTATAGTAACAATAAATGATGCAACCAAACCAAATCTCCCTCCTCACTATACTGTAAATACACATAGTAGATTCAAATAATTTACATTTATATTTGCACCTTAAAATAAAGTGTAATCAAATTTCCCTTCTTCTCCACATTATAAAGTTTACATTTTTTGCTATTAAGGCACGATAGTATGCTTGGTTGCATGTTTAAAAAGAATCCATTTTATTATACTTGTTCCATAAAACAAGTTTACCAAATAAGCCAGGCTTGTTTTAATTAATCTGATTTATAATGAACCAAATCAACTGAGAATAAGTCAGATTAACTGAAATAAACCCGGCTTATTTGGTAAACTTGTTTTATGGAACAGGCCCCTGGTTAGTTGCACTAGTTGTTTACACACTGTTGATTTCTTTTTGATTTCTTGGATGCCATTGCTGTTTTCTTCTAGGGCTCAAGTACATAGGTATATCATATATCAGTCTGTACTTGTGTCCAGGGTCCAAAATTAACCCACTCTAAACACCAAATGTGCGTAAAAATTAGATCCGGACAGTAAATAGAACAGTTTGAAGGTTTGTCAAATTGTGAGAACATCTGTCCCTAGTTGATATAAGCAACATGAGCAATTCAATGTGCTGATAAAAACATCTGGCGCAAAGGTTGGGTCTTCTAACAACTTCACCTTGATGGAAATTTGATCATCTAAAATGCCTAGGAAGTTATGTTTCTTTCCTTCCGAACCCCATGTGACGACACAAGAAAAATACTTAACTAAACTAACTAAATCACCAAAAAGGTAATCGGAGGAACAAAATCACAGTCTGTTGGAACAGGTGCAGCAAACACAGATACATTCTGTTGGCATATTTACATGTAGTATTTCTTTATTAAAAAAAGTGCAAAGTTTAGTATCACAGCCAGTATTTTAACCACCATTGGCAGCTGTGACAAATAGGTAATTTTCATTGCTGGTTGTGATCAACTTTAGGTCAGCTGCAGAGCATCATCAAAGATGACTATGGACTTGGGGTGCTTGTTGTAAAGGAAAAGCATCCACAATCACCCCACCATTTCCTCTGCACTCAGCCCATTATCCTCCCAGTTTCAGTTACTGTAAGGGATGATTAAGCCAGATTTGCTTCGATTATGTTTTTGCAGTGTCTGCGAGGCACCAGCAGGCTAAGAGAGAACCATCTGCTCTGGAGAACAGGATATTTGTCTTCATAATGCTTTATTACATTGTGCGTTTAAGAGATTTGTCAACGCCCTCACGTGACGTGGTAACATTGCATTACTGCACTGATAACGTTAAGTTTGAGTGGAATCTGGGATGTCAATGCATGGAACTGAAATTTTGGGTTATACTTTATTTTGAACTATAAGTAACTTTGTAACTACATGTCAATTAATCCTCATTAATTTTCAACATGTCTATTAATTTTCAGAGTAGACCGTTAGAGCAGGGTTAGGTTTAGTAGTATAAATTGACATATACCTGCAAAGTTTCTGATAGTCAGTATGTTAGATGTTGTGGATCCATCAAAATAAAGTGTTAGAAGATATTAAGTAGACAGTCTACTAATAATCTAATGACTGCTAGTTGACATGTAGTTGCAAATTTACTTACTGTTAGTAGATTGTCTAAAGTGGACTATCAAAATAAAGTGTTAAAATTAAATTTGAATATTTTTTAAATAATTTATTTACATTCAATTTTAAAAGGCCAACACTGAAGCATATTAAAATATTATCTGAATAGTGTTTTGCATGATTGATTTAAAACAGTTGAGAATGCCTTTTAAATGTCAACATTATTTATTTAAAATCTGAATTGAGATTCTAAATTCATTAGTTTGCATAACCATTTTAAAAACTAAAATTGTGGCATCAGTAGGATTTATTTTTAAAGAAATTAAAACTTTTATTCAGTAAGATTACCAAAATCGACGATTTTAGAAAAAAATTGAAGTTATTACTATTTTAGTAATTGCTGTGTCTATGGAATTTTTATTGATTAAACAATCCTTATGAAAAGATATCTCAGTTTCCAGAGAAATAAGCAGCACAACTGTTTTCAACATTGATAATCATAATAAATTTTAGCAAGTGATGTGACTTTGAGGCCTGGAGTAATAGTTGCTGAAAATTCAGCTTTGTGCGTCACTGGAATAAATTAAGGGTTTTTTTTAAATAAAAATGTTCAATCGTAATAATATTTCACATTAGTTTTTTACTGTCTTTTTTACATTTATTTAAAAAAAACCATTAATTTTACATTTTTGAATGGTATAATTATGGTACTCATTTATTTCCATGGTATATTTCGTACCATATTCATCTGATCTTAAGGTATTACCACAATACTTTTTTGTGAGGCATCACTGTCACGGAGCGCACCTCTGTGGCCCTCTCCAACGAGCGGCAGCGGGAACCTTCCCCAGAGTTTTAGTTTCCACCCG
>JAUMHI010000049.1:2023954-2057181 GCA_032359435.1 Enteromius unitaeniatus
GGAGCACTGGCTGTTGTCAGACAATAATCTCACTGCATTATTACAATTAATGTCAAAAATAATGTTTGGAAATGTAATCTGATATTTCCAGCTGATACGCTACTGCAAAAGATAGAAATAACACACTTACAACCATTTTTTGTTGCTGAAAATACTAGTGGCCTAAGACTTTTGCACAGTATTGTAAATCTTTTGTCACATTTCATGTCTTTGCTGTTATAGTGCATCCTTGCTGAATAATAACAAAATCGTATCATAATTTTGTCAAATTTAGCACTAAATGATTGCGTAGATCAGGGGTAGGCAACGTCGTTCCTGGAGTGCCAATGTCCTGCAGAATTTAGCTCCACTCTGCAGGACATTGGCACTCCAGGACCAACGTTGCCTACCCCTGGCGTAGATCATTTAAATGTTGAAATAAGGACAAATTAACATGTGCAATTTAATATCTGATATAGACAGATACTGATCAATTAAATCTCATATTGAGCATCACAAATTGACGCATTTACTTTTGCTATCTGATGTATTTAAATGGTGCATTTAATGAGGAAAGTGGGTGTTACAAATGGGAATCAAAATAAGAAGGATTTGTGATATCAGATGCAACTGAATATTGTTTGAGGCAAAGCACGTTTGGATAAAAATGACAAAACAAACATTTGAAATAATGTGCAGCCGTCCTGATAAAGAATGCGCCTTGAGAATACAAATAAGATTTTGACTTCATATTAACTGCGTTTAAATGGAAGAATAATATTTTTCAAGGCTGACCAAATAAACTAATGATCATTAAAGTGGAGCTGTTTATCATTTATTTGTGCATTATAAATATATTTTATGTCTGGATGGTGTGCTTTTGTGCTCCAGTTATTTTTATCAGTGCCGTGTTTGTAATTATATGCATGCCGGCCTGGCTCAACACACAATACATTAGAGCAAAAGGACCCAGGTGTGGACAACACTACAGGAATGAAGGAAAACAACCATCCACCTGGGTCATAATGAACACGAGCGGTGACAGCTAATGAGAATGAATAAGGGAATGCGTCAGGTGTCTGGCTCTCTCAAAACACCCTTGATGTTCTGCCTCAGCAGGCGTTAGCCTGTATAATGAGAGCGGTTTGGCTATGAAAAATGGCAGTCTGTTCAAGCAGCCACAGTCTGTTTCTCAATGTCTTTTTCGAGTGTGTTTTTGTACACTATGCTGCTGTAACGGTACAGATCGTGTGCTCTTGTGAAATTAAAGAGCCCGAAATCAATGTGTCTCGCAGACCCCCTTGCTAACATCGCAGGTGTGTGACTCTATAATTCATGATTTCATTATGCAAATCTAAAGCTGCACATGATTGCCTCAGTCTTCTCATTAAGGATATTTGATTTCTGTCCAATGGATGTAAATTCTAATAAACCTTTTAATAAACCTAAAAGCATCAATTAGTTTGAACTATTGGAGAATGAATGAGTAGATATCTTGGGTTAGGGCTCTGCTACATGATTATGTAGGCTATGCAACAGTACAAATGTGTGCTGGTGTATGATTTCTACCTTGGTAGATGTATTTCCTGAAGCTGTCGATGGAAAGGACTGCTTTGCAATGTTTAAAGGTCACAGCCATGCGGAAATATAGAATAATGTCAAATAAAGAGCATTTCCCAAACAAGTCGAGATAAGGATTGAGTTGCTGCATAAGGTGCTAGAAGTTTGTAGTTTTTTGATTGAAATAGATAAAGAGTAAGTGATTAACAAGAATAAGATGCAAATAGGAAACAGCTTTGTTGGTGAACTATATTGTTTGTGAGAGGGTAAGTTAGCAGCACAAATGAAATTGTTTAAGTGTGGTAACCTTACTGAAATGTTGATGGAATTTCAAGGGCAAAGAAAAAGATCAATGGTGTAGCAATGTATGAAGCACACCCCTACAGTAGTGACTTTCTGTAGGTGAAATCTGAAGACTTTAACCCTCATGAAAACAATCTAATCAGGTAGATTACTATTGAAATGACTGAATTTCATCCGTGAAATTTTACAGAGCATGACCACTCCCTTTAGCTTCTAGAAGAAACAGAGTTTACGTTGGTGACCGCTTCTAAGCAACAATTTAATTTGCTTTTTTAATATCCAATCCCATCTTATTTATGTACTGTTATTGTGATATGTCATGGAATAAATCATTTTGTTTAAAAATAAATGTATTTAAGGATTTTGTTCATACCACCCACCCGTACCTTGGGGGTTAAGAAGGCGAAGAGACAAAAATAATTTGTAAAATGTGCCACTGGTGGGTTGCAAAAAGGCACCATCGACTGGAGGCTGCTCTGACGTCACGGGCATTGATCCTGAATATGAAACGAAGGCAGTGGGTGAGGAGACTCCCGACTGGAGCTGCTGCTGGGCAGGAGAGACACGTTCAGCCTCGCTGCACGACTGAACGAGAAAGTGAGGGGGAGAAAAGGGGAAAAAAAGCAAAACGGGACATGATAACGGACTTGCCAACTGGCATCCCTCAGTGCAAGGCTCAATAGGACTGACTCATTCTATCTCTCTCACTGAATCTGTCTATATTTCCCTTCCTCTCTCTCTCTTTTTGTCTTTCTCCCCTCCCTTCCCCCGAAACGGTGCAGGGTAGTGGTTTCTCTCCCTTTCTCGCTCTCGCTCTCTCTCTCTCTGCTTACCTCTCCAACACACACACACACACACACACACACATTGCTTTGCTTGCTGCTGCTGGTTGAGTTTATTATTCTGCTCTCTTATTGGTTAACTCTCAAGCGATGGTTTAGAGCCAGCTCTGATTATTTGCCTCTGGGAATCTTGAAGCACTGAGGAGAGTCTTTTTTCTTGAACGCTTTTTGTTCTGGTGTTAGTTTGAGAGGCTGCCTAAACTGAAAGAACAGCAGCGCACCGCATCTGCAGCGGAACAACTTCATGATACAGATTTGAGTTTTTAGGGAGTATGCTCAGGAAAATCAAGTTGATGAGAGAGAAGTTTTGCTCTCTTCGAAATAACAGCAGGTGAATTGCCAATCAGCCGGGTACGTTTTCTTTCTCAAGTGGCTTTTTCAGCAGTCCACGCTGGATTCAGATCATGCTACCGATACGATCAGGTCACCACCGGGTCTGACCGTGAATCCCCAGCTCCCTGGAAACGTCACTCCCACCTCGGTTAAACGCAACAAAAGACCAGGATTACTCCAAGCCATGAAGAAAATCTGGTCCAAGAAACGCTTTCAGGTGAGTCCTTGCATGCCTGATTTTTCTTGCCTTGCATGTTGACTCATACTTGACTGGGAAGTTTGACCCATATGTGTGGGTTTTTGTCATTCAGTGTGTTCTGTCTGCGGGAGGCTTGACCCAGTTCCCTCCTTTAGGGCTGTTAGCACTCATTCGTACTCCTGCGCCCCACCCTTTTCTTGTAAACAAACAGCACCCATCTGGTTAATTGCGTGAGGATGATTACAGCTGAATAGGTGAATGTCCATGGCTCATTAAACCCCACCTTATTCTGATGCGTTCTGGGTTACGCTAGGATTCACCAGAGACAAAGGTGACAGCCCCTTGGGTGCTTTGCTCTCGCCTCTTAAGTGGTCCTCCTCAAGGGATAGGAAATACAAGATTGTTTATCACAGCAAAGTTTCATTTTGAAACCTGCCTCGGATATGGGACTCGTATTGTTAGATTTTGCAGCTCTATACAGAAGACATATGGCAAGTCAGCATGTAGGTTGTTTTCTTGTCCAAGTGCAATAAAACAGAAATGCATGTAGCAGCAATCCATTTTTCCCTGATGCATATTTCTAGGGATCTGTAGGATCATAAATTTGACGAGCTCACACTTTAGTACATTAACAGGAAGATTTTTTACAGCAGCTGAAATGATAACATTTGTAGTCTTTTTTTTTTACTACATTCGATACGTACTGCAGCCGACCAGCATCACATTAGCAGGCTGTTATTGCTCTCCAAAACTAGATGCCTGTTGAAATTCCACTGTCAAGACATTGCTGTGTGGTTGCTAAGGTGTTTTTAGTGGGTTGCTAGGGGGATACCTACTAGTCCAAAAGATACCACAAGTTCCTTCATATTTTATATAATTCATCTGTGGAACACAAAAGACGATAGTTGGATGTGTTATTTTGCATACTTCATACATGCATACATTGAAAGAATAAGAAATGCATACTGATTTTCGAACAGATGGTGGCAGAAATCATCATATTTGGGCAATTTATCTGTTTAAATGGCAGATTGTATTATTTTGGCTTGGCAAATACCACTAATGACAATTTCTCTGTATACAGACTGAACCGTGCCCACCTCCACGAATGACACCTAAAGTGAAAATGACCAATCTGCACACCACCGCTTTGCCATTTCCTGTAAATGCATGAGAGTGTCCTTCTTTTGACAATATGTCATTGTGACATTTTACAGGTGAGAGGAGGACAAGCTTTTACCTCTTCCTCTCAGGCTGAATCCCTGTGAAGATGAAAGGAAAAGTGGGTGTGAAGGAGAGGAGAGGGGGATGGGTGAAAGAAAAAGATAATTGGATCTTAGTCGGCAGACGGAGACGGGCGGGTGGATGGGGCAGAGATTTAGCTTTAAAGACCAGACAGATACGAACAGGTGGCTGAGTCATAGTTTCAGATGTAGGTTAAATGGTAGTTTCATTTTCTATCTTGTCATGTGAATAATATGTGATTATTTCATCTCACCATTTGATGTGTTTTTGGGAGACCGCATATCCCATTCATACTAAAGGTTACTAGATTCACATTTCCTAACTGTGTGCTTGCAAGGCAGCAAAAGATGATTTAGGTTTTTTTGTAAAAGATACAGCATCAGTGCCGTTGTTATCACACTCAACATCTTTTTTTGCTGTGTCTAAAACCTGAAAAGTCTTGTTTTTGCAGCCAGTTTTTCATATTATTATTTTTTGTTTGTGATAGAATCATAGCTGACACCTGTACTACCTCTCACAATCCTATGCATGTTTGCTTGGTGGAAAGCATAAAAACGGTGTCTGATGTGAGGAATTCTAATTTATCAGTTTATGATTTGATTTCTGCTGAGAAATAAACACTTTCGTCACTTCAAGATTGGCTTGGATTTCTCTAAAGCCCATTTGAATTTGTTCTAGACCATTAAACATGACGTTATAGTTCGAAAGCCCGTCTGAAATCAATTTCTTTAAAAGATGCCTTCATACTAAAATGCTGTCTGTAAATTAAATGACTGAAAAGACAGCAAGGCTTTTTGCTTTTGGTTTCAAATGCAGCCGTCGTCTTTGTGCAGTGACTATAAATGATTAAATGTATGCAAGAAAGATAAGACTAATAATAATTTGGTATACAAATGTGAGAAAGAAGACTGAGTTGCTGAGTTATTTTCCTGAACACTCTTTAATTTGAGTCTTAAATTCTACTTGAAAGTGAATAATTTGTATAATAAAGCACAGTTAATCACAGCTCTCTTGAGATGCACCTCACGATGTAAACCATACATTGGAAGTTAAAGTGCAAACAAAAATTGCACCTTTTGTCTAACAAGGGTAGTACCATCAAACCTATACATCATTGTCTGATTTTCTCCTAAATACTAATTCAGTACTAAATGCTACCTTAAATATTCACTTAAGCTACTAGTATGCATTTTTATGCGTAAAAACTGCACAAATGTATCCCATTAATGCTAATACCCCATTATGTACAATTTCTGCCCTTTTAAATTGCAACCAATTTACCATTAATTTAAAATCTCAGAGTAACATTGTATAATGACATGGTTTTGAGTTTTTTTTAAAGCAGATCTTTTTCCAGAATTTTTGAGTGATATCATTATAGTGACCATATACCAGTGTATAGGGGCCCGTGAGTTACGTGAGCTCCCACTGTTTTTTCTAAACCTGACTCACAAGCATTAGGGAACGCAATGGGTAGCGGAGAGAGATGTGTTCCTTAAGGTGTGAAGTGATTCACTTGCTGCATTGGCAGGAGTAATGAAAAGTTAGACCGGGTGAGATTGAAATAGCCCACTCGCTCAGGGCTGAAAGAGTGGAGTTAAAGCTGAAGGCAGATACCATATTGCAGATTAAATAGTGCCTGGCAGCATTCATCAGACTTCAGTCTGAGCCTAACCTGGCAACATATAAATTACCTGGTGACCAAGAAAGTAAAAATGATGCATCAAAACAACCAGAGCTGTTGCCTAGAGCTTCTTTGATTCATCCGGTTTGAATGCCTGCACTGTGGGCTGACAAGAAAAATAATTTGAGCTCTCCAAGGTGCTGACCAATGGGGCTCAGAAGTTTCAGAGTGGCTTGAAAAAGACAACAAAAGCAGCTTTGTTTCATACAGCTGATGTTGTTTTGGTGCCAACTAATGACTATATCCTATTTTAAAAACGTTGTATTTTAACGTTTTTCTTTTTTCTTTTTCTATTTTTTTTAAATTATTGAGCTGCCTACTCCAAAAGTTTCAAGAGTTTGGCTTTAGCTTATTGCTAAGCTAATGATACACACACAAATGTCAGTACTGAATAACATTTCCGACATTATTAGCATTTTTCACCAATATTTTTTATTATTCTTTTTAAATTGAGTTTATTATAATGCATTCTGTGTCACAATGTGCGGCTGTACAAACTTGCTCTTGCGCTTCCTCACGGGCATGGAGAACTCGGAGACAGGAATCAGGATCAAACTTGACATTTATTTAAACAAAACAACAAAAACGAGAAATGTGCAATAAGCAATGCAGAGTGGGATAACCAACACGTAACGTTAACGACAGACAAAGATGCAAGACATGGGGCATGAATTTATACAGATACTAATCAGAGAATGCAGGACACCTGGAAATGACAGCTGGCAGATAATCAAACACTAATGACAAGGGCGGGGTTACAGATGATCAGAGCACATGGGGGAACAGAATGAAAACAGAGGAACACATGACATGGTACAGAGAGACATACACAGAGCACGCCTACAGCGTGACATTCTGGGATAGATTTCACTGTTTTTGTCAAAATTGTTCTGTTCTGAATTAGAAGGTAAATGTTATTTTTTTGACATTGCCTTTGCTTTGCCCACCATCTTGGATTATTGGTTTAATTGGATCTTGTAATGCAATCATTGCCTTCATAATGAATGATGCAATATTGGCCAGAATATCGAAGGCATGAATATTATGGGATAGCAAAAACACCCTAATGACCACCCAGAAGACCCCAGCAACCACTTAAATCACTAAAATATCTTATTAATCACACAGCTCAATCAAGTTAAAAAACACAACCCAGCATTGCATGTGCAAAATTAGCACTAAAAATATAATCAAGCTAATTTATTTTATCTTTGTTACCATATAGCTATGAAAAAAGACTCAATGAAATTTTTTTAGTTAGATTAGGCTATCATAAAACATAATTAATTGTGGAGCCCTGTATCTTTTTTTTTTGTCGCCGTACTTGATGTTGTCAAACAACATAGTAACTGAATGTCAAACCACGAGTGCTCGAGTCCGTATTTACTTCTGCTTGACCCAGTAAGACGAGCGTCGCTCGGCTCTTCACAGCACAGATGGTTGGCTGAAGATCCTCCCTCGGTGGCCTGCTCACAATCAAAGGAGCGAGTGTGCATTTGGCAGGTCATTTTGGATAAGTGTCAGTTTTGAAAATGTAATTGAAGCTTGAAGGGTCCTCTGTTACTAGCAGCTTTCAGATTTATCATGGGACGAGGAACCAAAGCCTCCAAGTCTGCTCTCGGTTCGTTTATCGTTTAAAGTATAGACTGGCGATTCGATTGCTTTGTGGATTAGTTGATTCTGTTGTAATTAGGGGTCTTTTAAAAAGCAAGCGTCCCTATTATTATTAATCGTATATGAGTAGCAATTGAGAATAAATGGTTTGTGTTGAACTGTAAGCTTTCAAAGTGATTGGATTTTTCCAAATCTAGTTGAATTTTTATTACTTATGCAAGACATATACTCTTTTTCCATGACAGTTTTCTGCCAAGAAACACATATAAATAAATGCTAATAGTACTTGTAGCAACTAAAGCGTGCGTAGGCTTTGTCAATAGCTGTCTTTATGTGTGGACTGACCATAAAATGCATTTGTGGTTGCTCTGTTGTTAGTTTTGAACAAACAAGGCAATAGAAGAAATCATATCTTTTGCATAATGCACGGCACTTGTGCGGTGAAGTGGAACCAGCCTTTTCATCCATTAAGATGCCAAACATGGGGGCTAATGATAAATTAACCATCATCACATGCACGCTAATTCTTCTTGGCCTATGAATTATTCAGATGTTTTAATGCCCTGTAAATGTTTTCTTTACAACAAGCAAGAAAGAGCTGAGCTTAAGCAAACGAATTGTAATTCCTCTAAAAGTTCATTCACTTTTATTTGCCTTTCCCCTTCACCAGCCCTGCAAACCTCCAGGCACATGTCTCTGAAATGGATGGCCGCCGTCCTTAGCTAATGCGGTTAGGGAGCAGATTCACAGAAGAAGGGTTTGAAATTACTGGTGCCTCAGCCATTAGGATTTCATTTCTCCCTGTGACTAATGGATTGAGAGTGACAGACAGCCGCTGCCTTATGCATCCTCGCTGTTGCTTCAGTTTACATTCATCCATTGTGAAAATTTAACACAGGTGGATGGGAAGCTATACTGGGAAGCTGAGAATCGCGTTTCCCACTAAACAAGATGAATTTGTTTAGAAACGGACAAAGAAATGACATGCCTAACAGTATATTGCTTGAAAACAAAGCTTGTAATAGAATAAGATCCACCATTCTGTAGTCCATTTAAGCTGTACCGGAATCTTGCTTGTCATTTAGCAGATGCGTTTAATCCAAGGTGACATGCGGGTACACCAACGCAGGGATTGGCAAAAGAAACTAGCTCAATTTTTTTAGCCTCTCAGTCACCAAATGCCCTACATAAGATTTAAAATCTAGGTTAGCAGAGCAAAGACGGACATGTTTTTTTGAAGACCGATGAGGGGCACGAGCGGTAACCATCGCTACATCTCTGATCTCTTTTCAAAAGCGCTCTGCTTTGGAAATATCTGCTGATCATCGTTTGAGATGCTTGTTTGTCTCGCTCGTTTTTTTGTTTGTCAAGTCATAATCATACGTTTTGAAACTTTCTCTGCCACTGCTAACATACTTCTTCTCTCTTTCTCTTTCCAGAAAACCGGACACTCTAACCGAACTTTTGGGCGGTTCACTCATGGTGTGTTTGGCTTTATAGATAACAGGTTATTACAACAGAGATTTTACGATAACTCTCCAGTCTGTCAGTCATCTAATGTCTAGTCTTTGTTTAAAATCGAGGATGCTTTGAATTTTTTTCCCTTTACAATTTGAAATGCTGCTAATTTCGAAATATCTATCTGCTAGCAGTCATGGTGAAAACTTAAAATTGAAGAATTAAAGTCATGAGAGTGAATTGAACAGGCAACCACAGGACGTTCGAAACTGGAAAGTAATTGTAATGACGAGATGAGGACTGCAAAATATCATGAATTTCAACCAGTGATTACATTATTTATATTGTTTCAGCTTTTATTTTTATTTTGTCAGCGGCTGTGAATTCAGTTGTAGTTTTTTTTTTATTTTTAGTAGTCTAAAATATCTATTTAACTTTACCTTTACTTAAGTGTCAATGTTTGTACTTCAGTAATTAGTACTTTTTGTCATTAGTTGCCAAATAAAATATTTTTTTTGTTTATCATCTCATATGTATTTTATTTTACTTGAGGAGTTTTTTTTTTTTAAGAATTGTACTTTTAATTATAGTTCAAAATAACAACATAAGTAATGAATTCTGGTAAAATAATTAATCAGATCCAAAAATGTTAATTTATTAAATATGATCAAATATATGAAGTAAAAAAAAACCTTTAAGTTTTAACACAATTTGGGAAAGCTTAAAGTATGCCTTTTTTCATTGTGTTTTTTACCTCCATTCAAGAACTTTTTACTGAGTTAAAGTTGTTTGTTTTGTTTTGTGTTTAGTTAGCTCCTTGATATTTCGCCCAGATTTCTTGTTTCAGTATGAAATATGTAAACAGCCAACACAAGACAGAAAAACGTGCTCGTCTTTAATTATGTTCAGCAGTGCCATATGCAACTTGCCACCTTCCAAAATTTCTAACTTTGAAGTATCACACAAATGTGTGCCAAAACAAAGTCTAAGCCTCTGTAGCATCTGGAGATAGATGATAAATCATTAAGACTCAGGATCTCTATCACTTGATATTATGAGGCAAGCCCAAAAACTCATCTAATATCCCTCTGAATATGCTATTGTAATCAATCTCTGAATCAAGGCCCTTTATAACCTCGTCAGAGACATCTAGAGGGCCTGTATCAGAGGAAGGGTTCAACTCAGACAAATATAATCTAAATTGTGTGCCCTAAATTGTGCATAAAGTACCTCCGCTGCTGCACTGTTCCCATTACCTCTGAGAAGCGTTTATTATAAATGACTGCTAATGGGGATATCGTTCATATTCATGTCTGATGATTATAAAATAATTTAGCCTGCGTTATATCAATCTGCACACTCTGAAATACATCTCCTTATGCAGCATCTATGTAACGCATCCTCAGTTTTAAGTACTGGCTGTGCATCTTTTTTATGAATTGTTAGTGTTGTTGAATTGTGTTGCTGTTGTGTAATAAACCATTGTTTATGTTTAATTATTATTTCCACTATTATTGAAAATGTCAGTTGGTGTCAGTGTCGTGTCTGTGTGCTTGGGTTTGAAAAGTTATGCTAGATTTTCTGGAATTGTCTCACTCTGATAAAGAGGAGTCTAACAATGAATCAATTCATTTTATGTACAAAGGCACTATAATCTCAGCATCAATAATACAAAAAGCTTAGCAGTGTTTAGCATTGAAGCAATTTTTACGAACTGCTGACACTTTTGCACTGATGTGATGAGATTTTAGATGTGAATCCCTATAAAAGCTCTTTAAATTGAAACTATGCCTTAAATAATTAATTAGACAGGCAGAATTAATGTGGATTACTCTCTTTATTACGTTCATTCATGGGAATTCATATCAGTTCCCTTTTATTATATGCATGAACCTCATGGATTTAAATGTTGTTTGTGATTATCTTTAATAGTTAGAAAGATTATTTTCCACAGTACGGATCTGGGTAACTAAATTAGCCTTGATCTCATTTAATTATTAACATTAACTGGCTTAAAAATATATTATGCATAAGTGATTGAAATATGTACGTTTAAAAGCTCAGTCCTTGAGATGAGAATGATCTGATTAACAATGTTCAGGAATTTGCTGCTCCTTTTACAAATTTGTATTGGCAGGATGGAGCCCACAAATCAAAAAAGATCCTGCTTAACTAATAATGAAATTAAATCTCATTTAATGTGCAGAGACTTTATCTTTAACTATAACTAAGCCTTCAAGTAAGGCATTTTACATTTTGATTGGCCTGTTTGACAGTCCCTACCAGCTCTCACCATTGTTTGCCCAATGGATAGGAGTATACCAAGTACAGGAAATACTTGCCTAAACAAAGCAAAAGCAGATGGCAGTCATGTTGTGCAGCAAGTACTAGTCAACCAGGACCAGTTAACTGTGCAAATGTGTCCATTCAGCAGTTTGTTCCTGTGTTATGTGTTTTCTGGGATGGGATTCGTCTCTATAGTAACGGTGATGTCTTGTCTGCTTCTCTCCTCTGCCACTATGGAAGCGAAGTTTTCCGCTCCTGTCGGAAGCAAAGTTATGGTAACGTGTGTTTATATATTTGGGCTCACTGCAGTGGTTCATTTTCTCTTTCCCCACCAAACTCCCATTTCAAACACCATTTCTATTTATTCATTTCACTTATCACTTATGTGGCATACCAAATCCTGCTCTGTGGTACACTTTTCCTCAAGAAAGTTTGCTCAAAAAGTCGTAGTATGATTTTATTTTCTTAGTTTGATACGTGTTGTTTTTGCTTGACTTAATGTCTTATTTCTTTGTGTTAGACTCTGAGACCACTGAAGACGAAGCCGCTGAGCCACAAATACCCCTGGAAGCTAAAGAGGGAGCCAGAGGTTTTCAGGATGAGGCCCAACGAGTGCCTGCAGGTAAATGAACTACTAAATGTCAATCTTTTTTTAAAACAGTCCTTAATGTATTTCATAGTAGAGCTTGTTAACATTTACATTATAACAGAGTGTAACAGTTTTTTCTTTTATATAGTAATTCATATGAAACAATGTTTAATTTCAACATTTATTCTCATGATCTATCCATATGCAAAGCATGCTGGGAACTAGAAATCCACTGCTCAATCAGTTTCAATCAGTGCAACATAAATGATTTATGCAGGCCCAACACAAATGGTTTAAATTAACATCATTTTTTACAAATGTGATTTCATTTAACATAGTAAAATTGAGTGCAACTGACAACTGTGTAAAAAACTAAAGATATGTGTTGGTTTAGCTTATTTTATTCAAGTAAACTGAGCAAACAGCTAGAATCATTTTTTTGAGTGCAGTATAAAGCAGCACAATGTTTTCTATGTAATAGTAATGTTTCAGACTTTTCCCTCAATAAACTGCTTATTTGCTGTTTATTAATATTAATAAGTTGTTCAATTTAGGTATTGGAAATATAGAATAAGACATCCATGTAAAAAGGCATTAATATGTGCTTAATAAATGGCTAATATTCTAGTGCATGCTAATAAGCATCTAGTTAAAAGACCCTAAAATGTATTATTGATGTTTCTTATGCATCATAGTAGAGGATTAGAATGATATCTGAAGGATGTTGTTATACTGAAGACAGCAGAAATTGCTGCTGAAACATCAACTAAAATAAATTGTTACTTTAAATTATAATAATTTTGAACTTTTACTAATTTTTTGATCAAATAAAGGCAGCCTTGGGGAGCATATCCATTTAAAAAACATTATAAATGACCAACCCTAAACCTTGTGATGGACGTTTATTTATAAACCCATTAGCCATCAAAGCAATAGTTCCCCTCAGTAAAATGAAAATGCTGAATCAGAAAAGTGAATCAGAAAAACTTTTATTGGCCAAGTGTGCTCACACACAAGTTTTTTTTTTTCTAGTTTACAGGAACTCTATGCACTTAAGTATATTAAATACAAGACACATTGCAAGAATAATAATCTATACTGAGAAAACAGAAACAGTAACGGGTGTATTAATAAACATTAAATATATATATTATGTAATGTTTTTATTGCAGAATGTGATACAGTACAGTAGTGGTTGTTAACAGTTATAAATGGAGATGGGAACTCATTATTCCTGGTGCCCAGTGGTCTGTACTGAAGTAAAAAATATCACGTCTGGGGTGTGTGGGTTTCTTTTTTTGACACAAAGTACAATCTTTTCCATACAATGAAAGGCATAGCAACCTTACGGCTTCAAAAACAGCATCAGAAAAAAAATAAAAGTACCCCACCCCCAACTTATTTGCTACATTCCGAGATTGCTGTAGACATACAATGTTTTCTGATTTGTCCCCCCTTCTTTGATAATCTTCCCCTCCACTGAAGCTCTGAAATCCCATTTGCGTTCGGATTTAAATATGGCACATTGACCAAACAGAACATTGTTTCTCATGTGTGAACATGACGAGACGGTGAACACGACCTTTTCAGTGAATAATGAGCTACATTTCAGTCTGATCCCGCCACAAAGCTATGGCATGGCTTACAAAGACTTCTAGTGAATCTAGTGCATGAGTCAAATTGACTATTTTATAGTTCCTTTGTGGGTTTTATATGTGTATCTTGGAGTTGGGTTTGGAAAGACATGAGGTGGAGTAAATAATAGCAGTTTTATTGTTCTATGTTAATAAAAAAACATTTGATGATATTAATTAACTGTCAAATATTACTGAAAACCTGAGTTACTTGAAATTAGTAACTTGAATCACACATTCTGCTTATTTTGGATGTTTACACAGCTGTTCACTCAGATAAATCACACATGCTAAATCTCTAAGCGGGTCTTATCACAGATCTGATAAGACAGGTGCTCAGGGGAGTATAAATATAGAACTAACAGCAAACAAAAACTCATATTAACAACAAGCAACAAATCAAATAAAAATATCCATCAGGTATTCAGATGTGTATGCATATGCATATTAGCTCCCATTTTTCATTCATTCATGTTTCTTTATTTGTCTTATCTTTTTTATTATATCAAAATGATCACCTTTTCATGACCATTCTCCACACACTCTTTAGTCATTAGAATTAAAGAGGCAGGCATTGTAAAATGTTTTTGTATGTTTATTCACATAAATTAAATAATACAAAAAATAAATCATCTTGTTCAAATACACACAGGTTACTAAGTGCATACATGCAATTTTATTGTCTTTCCAAATGCATGAAAACGTGCTTGAATCAGGCTTTAGCTTGAAAACCTATGAATAATAATGAGATCACGCTGCATGCATATCATGTGATTTACAGTGTTAGACACAACAGTTCTTGGTTGGAGGCTGGACGTGGTTAGTCTTCGTAAGCATGTGTGTTTGTTTTATTCTTGTGTCTAACAAAAAAAAAAAATCTTGATAATATCCATGATTTTCATTGAACAGAAGATTTGTTTACAAAGACTGTTCTCTTGATTCTATTTAGTCCCTGTGTTGAATCCAGGCAATTGAACCTACACTTGTCAGTATGTATCATGACAAAAGCCTTCCCGTCATACTTCTGGGGAAAGTGGAGAGTGTATTTAAGACACTTACAGATTGGGTGAACAAGATTTCCATTTCTTTCATCATCACGAGAGAGGGCTAAAAGAATAGAAGAGACGAATAGAGCGATCTTTATTTGAAGCGTGATTTCAGCTTAGAAATGAGAAGTGTGAGAACAGCATGACCTGTATATAAATATCCATTTTGATCTCAGCATCTGACATTGAAGTTCATTTGTCTTGTGAACAATGTAGCTTTCAACAGAGATAGATTTTAGAGAAGTGCACCAGAAGCTTGAATTGCGCTCTAAATTGCTTGTTTGTCCTCGCGCCGCATAGCATACAGTTGTAGGATCCAAAATCCTTCTACAAAACGAAAGTCAACAATTTCACCAACAAAGAGATACCGGAGGAATAAATGTGTCAGGATTTTGTGAAGCGTATGATTTCCGTAGTGGCATAAGTGATTGATTTGATCTGTTATGGTGGGCGTAGAGCGGTGGGTGGAGGCGCATTGTCATTGATTTTGATGGATGCTTCCGGACTGCTGTCTAATCCATTCAGTCACTGTGAATCGCACTGGCTCTAAAGGCGTCAGCTGGGACTTTGCTTGCGGCTGAATGGCATCACCTGGGCTTTATTCTTCACACCTCTGAATGCATGCTCATGTAATCCACTTACATTATCTACTAGTACTACCGTAGGCATAACAAACAGTATTTCATTCTTGTAAGAATTTAACAGGATTATGTGTCAGTAGTTTCTTAGTCTTTTTTTTCTTTTTCCCCTTAAGTTTACTTTTAAATAATTCATAATATTTATAGATTTTATTTGAGATCCAGTTATAAAGTTATTTATCTATATTTATCTATATTATCGGTCCAATAACAATATTGGTATTTCATTTTATATCCATATTATATTTTCATTATAGTTAAACAATCAATTTTTGCTAGTGTACCTTTAAGACATTTTGATGTTTGATGTTTCTCAAGGCTAATATAGATTTAAATGGTTCCATTGAGGTTTTTTTATATTATTAATGTGGAAACTTAGTTTAGTAACACTTTATTTTATGATTACTGTCACGTTCCATGTCTGTCTGTCTGTGTTTGACTTCTTGTTGGTATGTTCCGGTTTCCCCCCTGTCCTTGTGTTGTATTGGTTTAGTCTTTGCCCATGTTTGGTTTTTCCTGTCCTGATTGTTTGATTACCTGCACCTGTGTTTCCCCTAATGTTCCCTCCCACGTCATTTAGTGTTGTGTATTTAAAGCCCTTGTTTTCGAGGTTACGATTGTCCGATGTTGAAGTTTCCTGTCGATGTGTTCGCTTGTGTTTGTGATGTGTTTGCTGCCTCGTCAGCCTTTTGTTTTCCGTGTCCCAAGTTTCATTAAATGTTTAAAGCTCAGCTCCGTGTCCTTAGCTCCTTGCTCCGCTGAGAAGCGCGAGCACACACTGCACTCTACGAACCGCGTTCGTGACAATTACACCTATTAGTTACTTATAAGCATGCATATTAATATAATATTAGGCACATATCAATGCCTTATTCTACTTGACCTTTTCCCCAATTCCTAAACTACCTACTAAATATTAATAAGCAACTAATAAAGTATTAATTGATGGAAAAGTCATAATTAATATTTAAGAAGTGTTAAATGACGTTTTTTCTGCTAGAATAAACTATATTATTTTAAAAGATCAAGGACATTTTTATTTATTAAGATACAACAATTTTAATAAATATTTTACAATTTTAGGTGCTTTTTATAAAGTTGAAAGAAAAGAAAATGAGCAACTGAATGAAAAAGTCTTTTCTGTTGTTCGTTTTTTTTTTAAATTCACCCATAACTTGTGAACACTAGGACGTCGAGCACCCTGCCTAAAATTTAATCTGCTCTATTTGTTCCCGTTTCGCTCCACCGCAGGTGAGAGAATGATGGATGTCGCCCCAGATGCGAGCGATCGCTGGGCCGCCGGAGAGACCACAGTGTTGGAGAAAGAAGCTCTAGCCCTGGGATCAAGAGCTCCAGGGCCGCAGTCAGCCAGGCAAGCCAACAGCCGGGAGCCGACGGGCACCCAGATCAGGCACCTAGGGGTCGAGCCTCTGATTCGAGCATCACGCGCCAATCTATCCCGACCGGTTTGGGGGTCCGAGGAAAGTGTGTCTTTAGCTAGCGATTACTATGGTAGCACGTTCAGTCTTTATAGAGGGAGGACTTTTTCTGTACCCCTGTAATTAAACCTTTCCAAGCTAAAATAAACCGCAATCAGCCACAGCCCACAATAAGCAGACCAAAACACAGATAAATATATATATAAAGATCCCTCATCAATAGATAAACAACCACAGCCCCCCGTCACAGAGTCACAAGAGACCCTTGCTCTAACATGGTGTCCCCTTTAAGTGCTAAGGATGGGAGGGGGCTGAGAACAAGACCCAGGCTGTAATTCCTGCTCTGTCTTTCTCAGTATCTGAGCCGTGTGTTGTGGTGGCCCCACGAGGCAGCTTACATCACCACAGGAATGACAGAAGATACAGTGAGTGGGCTCTCTGCTGTTGGATGAGGTTCAGCTCAGCCCACAGAGTGTAGATCTGTGTGAGCTGCCAAAAGCCTTACAGTTATACTTGACTCATTCGCAAGTGGCAGCGCAGCAAAAGATGTTGTTTTTTTGCAATATACATGTATTATTACATTTTTTGGAGAGCTCTATCGAAATGACACTGAAAAAGTCTAGTTGATGCTCATATTCATTTCACATTGATAGAACCTACATTATTTCAATCTAAGTGATTTGATTTCAGCCTCAAGTATTTTTTATTTTTTTGCTGTTGTGATGATGTAGTTAGGGTCTAATATTCATCATAAATACTCCTTAAAATATTCTAGATGTATAAAAAGCACAGATACTTTATTTGTGTACGTCACAAAAAACATCAAGGCTATTTTCGTATTTTAGTTTTGGTGGCTTAATGCAAGGAATATTTCACATTCTGGATATTTATTTTTATTGTTTGTGAAAAGAAGATGTGTGGCTCATGACAGGTGTTTTCTGATGTAGTCAGTTGTCTGTCTTGGATCTGAATCTTTTGTGTCGCTATCGTCAAACTATCATTCTTACAATTTGACTGAAACTGTATGTTGTGTTAATGAAGTTAATGTTAATTACTCATTTGACTTTAAATGGGTGTTATTTTTGGCTACTGGTTGTTATGTATAAGCATAGATATTGTTAGAAAAGTGGTTGTATCTTCTGTCATTCATCCATCCGTAGCGCTCTTCTTCATCCATGTTTGAGCCAGGGTTGACTGTCACACTCTGGAAACCAAAAATCACTTAAACTCTCCTTCAAAATGTAATTTTCTTAGTATATTATAACCCAGATTTACAAATTTCATCCCACTCTGTTTAGCGTTGAACGGTCTCAGGCTTTGCTTAATTTCAAGCCCGCTGTTATCCATTAGTTTTTGTTTTCCATTCCCTGCTTTTGATTTGCTGCTCATTTGTATCATGAATGTGTTGAACCAAGATCTATTGGTAATGACAGACTGTTCCTGTTTGTGCCTAACACTAAGATAACCTTAAAGAAAGTCATAGTTTTGTCTAAGAGAGGGCAGGTGCAGGGCGCTGTCAGGTAATGACCTGGCCTTTAAAGCAGCCAACTTATAATCTGTCAGATCTGTGTCACATCATGTACAAACTGAGATGCTGAGAGCACAATGACCTTTTGTGCAGGTCAACATTTTTTGGGAGCTGCTGAAGGAATCTAAGAATAGATCCTCTCTGGAAGTGCTGCTGTAGGCCAAACTGTTGTATCTGAAGACAAAGCATTTAAACTCCAAAATAGTATTCGCTGAGTAAGCTTAAGGTGATGCATCTTTCATTGGCTGTATGCTCATTCTGTTTGTCACTAAAACATTACCATTTTACCATGCATCATAATAAAAGTAATAAATAAATTAAAGTGCTGATAATATTTTAAACCTTGTGTTACATTTTATATATATATATATATATATATATATAAATTATTTCAGACGAATAATGTAGCATAACTCAAAAGATCGAGAGGTTACAGGCTGAAACAAATATAGTCCGAATTTAGTTTAGAATAATACAGCACCTCCCTCACGCACTGTTATTGCCTTTTTTCATTCCTCATCTAGATTTATTTTCATTTAGCTCATACTTTCCTTTGACCCCCATTGTCCATATGCAAATTCTTTTAGTTTTCTACCTGCACAGCAGTTGATGCAAAATTGAAGCTGACCAAAAGTTTGCATTGAAAACATGCTTGCATCACATTTTTATGTTAGGTTATCATCGACCCCTTCGGTTTCCCCCTGGTTTTTTGTGCATGCTGTTTTTGGTGAACTGCACAGCATGAATCCTTGCATGCATGCACTTGATGCCTTGACTCGCAAGGATAGGAGGGCATAGATCTTGTAAGAAGTCTGCAAGATGTGTGCTATTCACACAGATTAAGGCTCTGTACAAAAAAAAGAAAAATGTTATTTATGTCTTTTGCCAAAGTAAATATCAGTGTTTCAATTGATCTCAAATAAAGTGCAATCTAAAACACTGTAATGTCTTGAGTATTATTCCCTCAAGTAAAACCAAAAAGTACAACTCTGTATATTCATGTGAAAATAGATTTCAAATTTGAAATAAGTAACTGTCCGCTATTGCCTAATGTCATACTTTACTAACATCACACATTTCTAAGGATCATCCCTCTGTTTTAATCAGATTTGTGCTTTGATTTCGCATGATTTTGATGCTGCATGGGAGATGTTCACTCATTATAGTGCGCTGGATGCTGAATACAAGAATAAGTTTGTCAAAATGCCAGTTGGGAAGGAAGGTGCGCTGGTTGGATTTACAGTACATTTAGCTGCATCAGCTTTGTGAGGTTAGTGCAGTTTGGTATGTGCTGTGTTTTACTGCACAGACCGAGTTTTACTGCTCTTTAGACATTTTCGAGTGCACAGCCATTTTGAATTAGACCCCTTTTACCAGTGTTCTTGATGACTCAACGTTTAATAGTTATGTGCCTGCACTAATCCTTGTTTTACTCTTCCTACCTAGCATTGGCAAGTGACACTTAACTTATTCCTGTAAATATCCAGTGATGTGTGGTGGTCTAGCCCAGTGATTTTGGAAGGCATAGGCTAGTAGGCACAATTGAATCTGACATGAGCTAATATTACATTATTTTTGAGCATTCAGTTGTGTTGTAATTAAAAGTCACTATTTGTTTTGAGACAGAATTCAGATATCTTAGCCTATAAACATTTAACTGTGGTCTTGACTGTCACGCTAAGATTAATGTAAATACGTTGTATTCATGCTCGGAGCATCCCCTCGCATTATTTTTATATTTCAATTTGTCAACCGTAACTAAGTAGAAAATACAGTTAATAGAAGTTCATTATCATTTTAATTTTCTTTTTGTTACCTCTCCTGAAATTAGAAAATTATGATTGTTTACATCACTCCTTCCTTATTTTGAAAAAGCTAATTATTTTGCTCAAATTAAGACATTAACAAAAGTTGATTTGAAGTAAATTGCACACAAACACATGTAGACGGTCCCATTTAAGGTCCCAAATCAGAGAAATTAGCCTCTCTGGCCCCTCTTCCAAAGTCGTCGTCCAAACAGTTGGGCTCCTTCCCTTACATAACCCCATACTCTAACAGAACATTTCCCTCGAACACCTTCTTTTAGGAGCCCATCTGAAGAAGTTTTGAGGGAATCTCCCCCTCAAGTCCTACCACCCCCTTCCCCCAAAATCGGCCGCTCTACTGCCTCTCCTTTGCTCAGCCGTTCCGGTTCAGCCCCTGCCACACCCCTAGCCCCACGCAAGAAAGTTGTCGTGCCAACTGAATATCAAGACACAGTACCAGGAGAGTTTGAGGAGAAGATAAAGCAACCCAAATCCTCAGGCATGTCTCAGAGTAGTGCTCAAGACTCTCGACCCCAAACCCCCGTCAGCGAGTATTCCCGTAAGGAACTTACTCCTCGGCCCTCACCAAAACTGACGAGAGCTAGCTCCAAGATCTTCGAGAAAGTGCGTGTCTTTGAGGAGCGCAGAAGAAGCATTGATAACCCAGAGGGATCTATATCTGGACGCTCTTGGGCTGGATTTAACAGAGCCTCGTCTATTGACTCTGACGAAGGAGGGAGCCGGTTGGGGATCTCGAGGGAGAGCTCTAAAGAAGACCTTCGTGAGGCTATGAAAGCTGACGCAGCCCAGAGAAGGACCATGTTCAAACAGCGGGCTGCTTCCCTGGAGGACAGACCCCGTTACACCCAAAAAGTGCAGGACATTGAAAACAAGTTCACAGAGGAGCTCCAACGCATCAAAAAGCTTGTCGGCAAACCACACATGAAGAAATCCTTCTCAACAGAGCAGCTCTCTACTTTTCACAGGAGCAGGCAGCCTGTAACGAAGTTAGAGCCCATCCCACCTCAGGTTCTTCAAAAGCTGCAGGATCGAGAACGTGCTCAGCGAGAGCAAGAGATGAAAGACAGAGAGCAAGTCAAGGAACGATCACCTCCGAAATCACCATCTCGCAGACGAAAAGACCAGCTGGCACAACAACCACTGGAAAAATTCGGAAGCGATCGGCCTGTCCCAACCACTAAGGCGGTAAGCCCATTTGGACAACAACCATCGCCTCCAGAGGCCATGTCACTCTCTGATTTACCTGGACAAAGGTCTCCAAGACTTCAGGGTCCAAGCCCAAGCAGAGATAGTCCTCGAAGGTCTCCAACTGTAGACGTCATATCCATAGCTGAAGAGCGATCTCGAGGCAGAGCTGAATCTCCATCCCGAAATGTCTTAGAAATGACATTACGCAAAGTGGAACCAAGACCTGCAAGTCCACTAGTTAAGAGGGTTGTTCGTGTTCAGGAAGTACCGCAAGCCGATGATGAGTCCATGCAAAGGAAGACGCCAATAGAGGTCACACTGAGAAAACTGGACAGGAGGCCTGAAAGTCCTCTGGTGCAAGGAGAAACTGTATCTATTCAAGAATGTCCCGTGCAAGCTCCCACCAAACCTCCAAGAGTTTCCTCATCTTCTTCATCTGAGGAAAAAATGGAGCTGGATGTGACTCCTCTGCCACCAGCACTAAAGCTCATTATACCAAAAATTATTGTCGAAGAGGAGCCAATGGAGACAGATGCGCCTGCAGAGAAGACTGATAAGACTGTGAAAAGTGGCACTGCTAAAGAAGAAAAACCACAAAGAAGCAGAGGAAGGGGACGTAGACAAAGGCCAATGTCCCCTGAATTAGGTAAGTTCAGGCCTTTCCAGGGGCGTTCTGTTCTTTTACTGTGGACTTGACAAATACTGAGACAAACCTGATTTGCAATGCACCTCCAATTCAAGTTGAGGAATATCACATTTATATGATCCAACAAATATCTTGTGTTATTACAGAGTCTTCAGACGACTCGTACGTGTCTGCAGGAGAGGATCCTCTAGAGGCTCCTGTGTTTGAGTTTCCACTTCAGGACACTGTGGCCTCTACTAGAACAGAGGTGCTTTTAAAATGCATCATCAGTGGCACCCCTCTCCCAGATGGTAAGTCCTTTATTTATGCTGTAATAACTTCAAACAGCACCTTTAGCATCTTGCCTATTTGACCTGAATCTAATATATGAGCATCGCAGGGATGCCGTCTTGGTGTAGTCCCTGTTGACTCTGAATCATTTATTCTAAAATGCAGTCTGTGAAGGCTTTAACTTACATGTTGTCAGCTATACAGTACTATGACTTGTAGACATTTATCTACATTTCAATTCTTAAGGTGATTAAACAGTATAAAGAAACAAGGTCCTTGCACATGCTACAGATGCAAAAACGCAGAAAATCGAACCTGATCCCTTTTTTTTTTTGATGAGGAAGGCAGTGTAAATGTGATTGACACAATGTGAGGTTGAATTTAATTTTATAAATCTTAAGACTGTACCATCAAGTCTCAGCAATGTTGCTACTGGAGGGATGTAATAGCAAAGAAATGTATTTCTTATATATAGTTACATGGAGGAGAGACAACACTGAGATCAAGAGCAGCCCAACTCATGTTGTGAAGGTAGAGGGTGAAAGGCACTCATTGCTCATCAAGTGGACACAGCCCAGCGATGCAGGAACATACACAGTTACTGCTACCAACGAGGTTGGCGAGACGTCCAGCAGTGCTACTCTTTTCATCAAATCGGGTAAGTGTTTTATGGTGAACGCTCTAGGTTGTCCTTTCTTAGGGGACATTCACAGTGACAGCAATTTGTTCTGCTGTTGGTTGGTTGACATCCCTACTCAGCTGCTGTATCAGTTGATGGATCACTGTCCAGACTCTCATTGTTAGTCGTCACGCTGCAACACTTTTTTTTGCATGAAGCTTAGCTCTGCTTAAGATTGTGGCAATTGCCAGTGATAGCTGTGGCTGATGTGACAAATCTCCAACTCTCAATGAAAATGAATAAATTGAAGTTGTTCCAGGCTGTATGTGTTTAAACACCCTTTTGTTATAATTTGATTTCCTAATTTTCCCAATTTTAAACATATGACTTTCCTTAAGCTGGATATTTAGTATTACAGGCAGAAAATGCCTGCAAGTAAATGCTTTGAAAAAATATTTTTGCATGAGCATATTGTGTTTGCAGCTGAGTTGAGGATGTGGGAGTCTGAAGGGTAACATATGGGATTTTAGAGGAGCGGATTTCAATACCTTCAGATATCTAAGTAGGATCAAAGGTGGTGAGTCAAGCTTGTCACCATGCAGCCCTGCAGGGTGGGGGTTAGCATCATTGTGTTGGTGTTTAAATAACTCTTATTAAAGCAAAATAGTCATTAAAATTAACCATAACACTTTTTCTTCCCCCTGCTACCAGCCCTCACATGAGCTCTCTGTTTGGTCTTCCAGTGCCTTCTCGAACATTTTCTTTGTGCTCCTTTGATTCCTCCTTCTCTCTCTATAAGATCTCCCTAGTTCTCCAACCGTGGTTCCATCTGGATAGTTACCATAGCAACCCAGAGGTTAAATTGAACATATGAATTGTTTAACTGCATTTTCGCTCATAATAAATTTTAAACAGGCAAGCACATATGTGGACAAGTTGGAAAGAATAGCCAAAATGCTTAAAGTTGCTTTAATTTACTTGCCTAAATTCACTGCTATTATTTGTTGTTTTGTTTATTATTTATATTTGTGCGTATGAGAATATGATGAAATATACCGTACATATAATTCTTATTTTTCCATTTGCATTAATTGTGTGTTTTATATATATATGGTGAAGCTGAAGACTTTGTGGACAGGTTTTATTTATTTATTTATTTATTTATTTATTTATTTGGGGGTTTTGTTTAACACATTTTACCATCACTCTTTTTAGAAAATGCTAAATAAAACTTTGTCTGGTGGGGATGTCTGAGAATATATATTTTAATATTTTCCTAGTGCACCTTCGTTTGTGTTAATGGTTAGAAAGAGAAAGAGAAGCTTTGCCTTATTAGGGCGGTGAATACCATGGGTATTTTTAGCTCTCCTTCTTTCATGAAACGATCTCTTAATAATCTCATATATAATGGATCCTTGTGTTACTTTATTGACAGCATGTTGTTAAAACCCGCCATTAAATGTTGTTGCCAGCTAGGTCTTTATTTTCCACAGTGACACAAAATCTAAACAGTTGCTCCTGAGAAATTTCAGGAGCCAGACAGATGAAAGACTTGCATGAAAGTAATTTTCTCATGATACTGTAGTGGGTTTGCTGAGCTACAGAAGAAGCGACAGAGTTTGTAAGAGGAATATAAATAGGATGGTTGCTATGAGAAGTATTTTATGGCAGTTCCTTTGACTTGAATGGAAAAAAGGGAGGACATCTGCATCTGTTTGTGCTGATGTAAATGTGAGAGGTAGTGTCTTATTGAAAGTGAGAGAGCCAAGAGAGAAAGAGCAAGGGAGGGTACGGAAGACGTAGCTTGTCTGCACCAGATTACCAGTTGAAATCTGGGGGCATTCACCAAGGTGCTGACATATTAACACAAACACTTTTGGGACTGAACATGCGCTGGCACCCTCGTTGTCGACTTAGTACATGGCCAAGATCTGGCTGAAGAAGCAGGGCCAGGTAGGTTTGCGTTCAAGAATTTGCATGGTGGGTTTCCAAAGAATGGTACAATATTACATTCCCCAAGCTTTTATTTTCCTATTTTTTGTTAAGCTACTATTGGATACTTTGTTTTAAAAGTTTAATCTTTTTTTTTTTCTTTAGCAAAAAGTGAAAGTAGTCGTTTGGTGTTCTTAAAAATGTTACTGCTTTGAAATTAGATTCATACCCGGGTCCATGGTAATATATATGCTCTAAGCTCTTGAAAGAAGAGACACTGTGTCTATTTTTTTCTCTTGAAGCATGCATCACTGAGTCTCAGTGCATGCCGTGACTTAAGGCCTCTCACGGCAAACGGTTTCATATGTTTACACATGTACCTCACTTAAGGAATGACTCTCGGTTCTGTAGCTTATTTCTGTATGTCCATTTGTAAATCAACATCAGAACTGCAGCTTTACATTAAATGGATGCATAATAAAGACACTCACATGGTACAATCAGAAGTGTTAAGTAGCCAATAGCTTTTAGTTTACATCACAGCCATGAACCTACATGTTACTTAATATACTAAATATAAGTTGACAACCAAGATAAGTTGACAATATTTAAGCCAGTTTAGATGAGTGATAATGAATGTGTTCATCTACTGCAAGTTATTTCTGTAAATAGGTATACACTAGCATATTTTCAGAATCTGATTTACTATTTTTTAAGATATTATGCAATGCACAGCTAAAATCACATTCCTCATCCTCCGACTATATGAATGCCCCCTGAAAAAACTTTCTAATTTCCTATATTGCATAACAAATTTGTGGTTAGATTATCTTCTGAGTAAATCTTCTCCATCTCCTCATTTTGTGATGCTTTTTGAACGCAATCTGTCCCCAGCATTTGCATTCACATTGTCACAGGACTTGTCTGAGATTGGATTTGGGATTACAGTATCCTTTCTCTTCAGGGATCCTGATTTGTATTCAGCCTATGTCTTTCATCCTTCACCTTTGTAATCCATTTCTCTCTGTCAGAGGAAAAAGTAATTATCAAAAAGTGATGTTGTTTTTCAAACAAAAAAATCATGTTGTTCTACAGGTGTTCTTTATTGAGATTGACTATACTTGTTACATTTTGACTTAATGTAGAGAGGTAAACATGCAAATCTTTAAGTTTTGCTTGGTGTTTCTCACAGAGCCCAGTCAGGACCATCGTGGGAACCTTGGTGTACCCATGGACGTCAGCAGTCCTATCACATCCGATGAGGAGTACCTCAGTCCTCTTGAGGAGGGGATGGATTTCTCCTCCTACAGGGGACCTGAGCCGAGGAAAATCGTGGATACTCGATTCAAGGAGCCTCCATCCTTTCTGGTATCAGAGAATACCAAAATATTCTTTAAGAATATATATCTGAGCATTTTTACATGCCAAAGTAGGAATGCCAACGTTTTGTAAGAGAAAATGTTACCATCAGTATGTCCTTTTCAGGGGCTCATATTATTTACAAAACAATATTGTGCCTCTGCTTTTACCAATATAACAGGATGTTATTGGAGACCAAACAGTTATAGAGGGTCAAGAGGTGACCATGTGCGTTCGAGTGAGTGGACAGCCTAAACCCATGCTTTATTGGTACGTTCAAATCTAAAATATTGGTCTAGAGAATTCGTAATATAGCATGGACCATTGGTTCATTTTGAAGTATTGACATAAATAAACTTTTATTTTTCTTTGTATCAGGCTGAGAGACAGAGTGACCATTAAAACAGGTGCACGGCATCTCGTTCAGGAGACGGAGGAGGGCAACTTTGAGATGATAATTAAATCAGCACAGAAGTCAGACTCTGGTGTTTACAATTGCAAGATCATCAACGAGTATGGGACTAAACAGTGTGAGGGCAAACTGGAGGTGAAAGGTAGGAGCTTCAGCTTGTGTTGTATGGCCTGTATACATTCAGCATGATAAATCATGTAGATAATTTTTGATGTATTTTTTTATTAATATAATTCTTGCTCAGCTTAATATACAGAGACAACTAAGACATTCAGATTCATTACACTGACAAACACTGTAGTTGAGGTACTTTACATTATGAGCAGCTTGTAGCTTTCTCATTACTGCTTATTACCTTTTGAATATGTAACCGTGGACCACAAAACCTTTTTAAGTCTTAAGTCTTGCATTACTAAGAACTTCATTTGGACAACCTCAAAGGTGATTTTCTCAGTATTATTTATTTATTATTATTATCTTTTTTTTGCAGTCTCAGATTTCAGATTTTCAAATAGTTGTATCTTGGTCCAACAAACCATGCATCAATGAATTTCTTCAGCTTTTTTAGATGTTGTATACTTAAAACTGATACTAATGACTAGTTTTGTGGTCCATGGTCTCATATGTAATAAATAGGCTTTTTCAAATGAACAATCCAACATCTGATTTCAGTTTTACAATGTAAGTCAAGGAATGGTTTTGAATGCATAATGTGACTAGTTTTTATATGAAATGGTGCCATATCTCGGTTTAATACAATGCATTTTCATATAATTTAGTTTTCCACTAGTTGTACAATTTACTCATAATTTCTGTTCTTAATACAAGATTTTAGAACATAACTTCATCATTAAATAATTTTGCATTTAATATTATACATTTGTATAATATTATAGTATAATATATATTAGTTATTTTTAAAGGAAAGAAATTATTACTTTCATTAGCACCAAATCATTATGTTAGAATTATTTCTGTAAGACATGACTGCTAAAAATTCAGCTTTGCCGTCACAGGAAGAAATTATATTTTAAAATGGATTAAAATACACTTATTACAAATCGTTTTAAATATATAGATTTTTAACAAAACGTTTTAATCAAATAAATGCACTCTTGGTATAATATGAATAAGTTTAGCCTTGCATTTTAAGATGCGTAAGAGCCAGAATGCAGTCTCACCGGGTGATTTGGAATTCTGGGTATAATTTTGAGCTGATCCGTACTGAGCCATGAGGGGATTATGCTAACAGACAACGCATTAGCATATTCTTCTAATATATCTGTTCTGCTGTACAACACATGCTATTAGCAGACTATGTCTCCTATATCTGCAGCAGATTAAACACATGCAAAGACTCTTGTGTGCTTTAAACATAAGCTCTGGATTTCCTTACATGGGGTGTTTTTCTTCTCCACTCTTGGGTTGATTCTTATCGTTTTTCCTCTAGCTCGTCCGATAGAGCCAGGCCTGGCCATCATTCGGTCAGTGAGGGACGTGATGGTGAAGGCAGGGGAGACTGCCTTGTTCGAGTGTCATGTGATCGGCCCTCAGGACACAGATGTTGATTGGCTGTCAGACGGGAAACTTATCCAACCAGCTCTGTTGAACTGTAAGATGCACTTTGATGGGAAACGGTGCAGGCTGCTGCTTAACTCTGTACATGAGGATGACAGTGGAACATACACCTGCAAACTGAGCACAGCTAAAGGTGAGCATTTGGGATTGGTCCACATGGTTTGTTTAATACACCAACACATCATTTTTCTACAAGTCTCATTACATTAAACGAGTAATACTGTATCAAGAGGAATTACGTTTCTTGGCTTGATGCAGCAACTGCTATTCCTTTTGATTTATCCTAACATTAGAAATCGGCTGCTCAAGTTTATTTTTAACAAGCATCATGATTATTTCAGCCTGGCCTGTACCCTCTGACAAGCATATATTGTAGAGTGGATAGTTGTGCTGCTCAGAAACCTTGTTTTTCTAGCCTAGATTTTTTTGTCTTGTTTCCAGCCAAAATATCTAGAAATTCTTAAAATCAAGAAGATTTTCAAGACAAGACAAAATACTGAAACAAGCAAAATAATCTGCCAAAGAGATAAACAAAATAATCTTGTATTCTGTTTGAAATAACATTCTTTTCTTTGCTTACCCTATTGGCTGGTTGCATGTTCTAAGTAAAAAGTCACTTAGTTTTGACTTCTTTTTCTTGATTTGAGAATTTTTAGATATTTTGGCTAGATAGGAATAGTTCAAGCTCATGTTGTTTAAAATCACTGACTTTCTTCTGCTGAGCACAAAAAAAGATATTCTATTGAATGTTTTTCCCCATATTTGTAAGGAAGTCCCAAAAAAGAATGCATGAACAAAATAAACACATTTTTCAAAAGATCTTCTTATGTGTTCCATAGAATAAAGAAAGTTATACAGATTTTTTGAGTGAACTATCCCTTTAAATGCAGTAGCAACCACAGAAATAGTTCATTTAATGCCCATAAATAAACATGATGCTAAGGTTATAAGCATGACCCTTTTTGCCAAAGGTTTCATGATGTGATCAGCGCATATCGCAAGACCCTTATTAAACTGTCTTTTTCACTTTACATGTCATGTGATTTATAGAGGAGCTGACCTCTAGTGCCAAGCTAAAGGTCATAGCGTCCATAGAGCCCCTCTTCACCCGTAAGCTGGATGTACTGGAAGTTATCGAGGGTCGTAATGCTAGATTTGACTGCAAGGTCAGCGGGACGCCACCTCCTCGAGTCATCTGGAGCCACTTTGGTATGAGTCTAATTCCCCTGAGTGCCTCCCATTGTCAGTCCCGTAAAATAACATTAAGATGGTTGAGTCATTTGTGTGTCATGCCTTCAACAGATCATCCGCTGGAGGAAAGTGAAGACATTCGGATCTTGAAAGAAGGAGGAAGGCACTCATTAATCATCTCTCATGTTAGTAATGAAGATGAGGGTCTCTATACGGCAGTTGCGCAGAACTCACACGGGGAGGCTGAGTGCGCAGCGGAGCTGTATGTGCAGGAGCCCAGACCAGCAATTTCCTCTCAAATGTATGACCTTGGGATTAATGATTTACTCTGAACTTGTTTGGCTTCTAGACATATGGTGTTATTTTTTCAGTGGAGAAATTTAAAGGAATCATTTCATAAATCTTTTCCTTATGTGGCTTTTAACGTCCAAAAATACCAAAATGTTATCAAATTGACATCTGCACCCTGTTCCAAGTGCTATAAATGGATACGATAGCTTTGTACATGGACAAAAACAGCATTCTGACATGTTTAAGATGACAATTTTCATTTTTGGTTGAAGTATTTAAAAGACTAAAATCACTGTTAATGGAAACATTTTTGAATAAAAACATAACATCTTGTTTTGGTTTTGGTTTATCTTTACTAGAGCAAAGCTGGAAAAAATGCCCTCCATTCCCGAGGAACCTGAGGTGCCTGAGAACGAGGTGGAACGTTTCACCATGCCTGACTTTGTCAAGCCGCTCTACGATCTGGATGTAGTCGAGGGCAGAGAGGCTGTGCTCAGGTGCAAAGTGGCTGGCCTACCGTATCCAACCATAATCTGGTTTCACAATGGCAAGAGGATTGACAGCACAGAGGACAGAAAAATGACACAGTGTAAGTTAGTTGATAATGTAATTCAGTTCTCTTTTTCCGGAAAGCAGTCCCTGTGGAAATGATAGTGTGAGTGGCGGGAATAGCAGGCATATGAAGTGTTTGTTCTCTGTTTTGTCTCTTCTGTAGTCAGAGATGTTCACAGCCTGGTGATCCGCTCTGTTTGTCATGCCCACGGAGGAGTTTACAAGTGTGTCATATCCAATAAGGTTGGCAAGGCCACCTGCTACTCCCATCTTTATGTGACAGGTGAGTTTAATATATCAATGACTTTGGCTAGCTATGTTTAACTTCAATACATAAGAAAAAGTAGAACTCACACAGCTTACTTTTTCCACATCCCAGACTGTTCAAAGCAATACTACAATTTATTTTAAGGCTAAAGCATATGTGTGCATGTGTGAAAAATAGCGAGAGACTCCTCTGGCACTAAAATAAATATTCGGACTTTTGCCGTTTCAGACATCCTTCCTGACCCACCAGATGGGGCCCCAGTCATTGAGTCCATCACTGGCAAGACTATCACATTAAGCTGGAAGAAACCCAGAAGACTGGATCCATCCATTGGTATAATTATGCATGTTATTCATGTATATATTAATTTCTTTTCCAAACTGTTCTTGTACTGTAGCGTTTCTCATGTAAAAAAGTCCCCCAAAGGATTTATTTGGTCAGTGGTTGCTCTTTCGTAGCTGTAGGATTATAGAGCTATTCTTAATAGAGTTCTCAGTTATGTTTCATTCAGTTATTCATTGTTTCTCAGATGCTTCCCTAAAATGAAATGAAAATAGACACAAATGTTGACAAATCTGAAATTATTTGAGGATTGTAAGTGCAAAACCAAAAAACTTGATTAGGTTCAACCAATAGTGTGAGCTTGATTTTCTAAGATTTTGTAACCAGTTGCTTTCTTCTTAATCTTATTGTGGTCTTAGAGAATATATATATATATATTGAAGTTAATCAATCTGACAAAAAGGAAATTTCTGTTGTCTTTATAGTCATTTCGATGAATAGAAACTGATGCTTTCATGCTTCATTGATTGACTGATTCAAATCGATCATTGCTTCAATGATAAAATGATTCAAAAGCACCACAAAAGCTTAATAAATATGGATCATTTGCACTGTATTTTAAGCCATATGGCAGCTTTGTGTGATAAACATTATTGAATTTAACAAACATATGAAGATAAATTACACTATTGTCATTTTTTGGGTGAACTCTTCCATTATAGAGATCTCATTTGTGATCTTTATTTCCTAGAGTCGCTTTATTGGGACCCTCTCTTTATGCTAAATGTACTCGCTCAACATACTGTAAATATTGATAGAGCAACAGTGCTGTGACGTTAGTTGTATAACATCACAGATGATTAACCTGCCCTCCTCTTATTTCCTTAACACATTTCCAAGTATGGCCACTAGCTAAATATAGTTTACTAGCACTGTGGTACCGTAACATTTTATTTATTGCTTTCCATCCAATATTGTATGTCTTGGTAATGTTGTTGATAACAATCACAGATTTACTGCTGAATTAATTGCCTAAGCTGTAAAATATGAGTCTCCTTGTTTCATATTGTCAAGCGCTGATTCTTCTTTTTGCTGTGTATTTTTTTAAAAAATGAATCGGAAGTAATCAGACCCCCTTTTTTGGTTTTAAATTTTAAGCTTAATGCAAAAAGATTAAAATTTTTATTTCCAGATCCGAGCTCCTTGATGTATGCTGTTCAGCAGCAAGCTCTAGGGTCGATCCAGTGGACCATCATCGCCTCTTGCCTGAAGCAGACCATCTATACCATTACCAATCTGTCTAAAGGTGTCCGCTATGCCTTCAGGGTGTTATCAATCACCAGCAAGGCCTTTAGCAAGCCATCGCCTGCCACCGAGCCAGTGCAGCTGCTAGACAGAGGTATGCCTCAGCAGACAAGGACAGCCACAGTCAGACAGGTCAATGAGATGTATGAGTTACTGCAAGAGACAGGCTTTTATCTCTCCGTCTGCAGGTCCGTACCTCCAGGAGGCTCCTGTGATCATTGACAAGCCGGACATTGTGTATATGGTGGAGAAGCAGCCCTTAAGCATCACAGTCACTCTCAACCACGTCAATGCATCTGTCACATGGAAGAGGTATTTTGCTTTTAGTTTGCATTGAATCATTTTGGATTGGCTACGTATTTGCTATGCTTAATAAATATTCATAGCTTATTAAACTGTTGATTCAATACTTAAAGGGATAAATTGCTCAAAATCTCATCATTTACTCATTCTCATGTTGTTTCTTCTGTTAAACACACAAAAAAGATGCTTAGTAGATTGTCTGAGCTGCTCTTTTACAAGCTTTAAGATAAAAACACACCACAAAAATTGTTCATATTATTAAAAAAAGGTCCTTTCAAATCATGGTACGATGGGTAGCTACTTTTTGCATATAAACATTCAGTGCAATTGTTTCCATGTTAATAATTGTTTGTAGCTATAATACAGCACTGTATTAATATTCCTTAAAAGCTATTAATATTTAAAAAAAATGTTACTTTATACATTTTCAGATATTTATGAGTGACGTTAGAAAATGACTGACCTTTCTGGAAGTGCATTTTGATTGTATCCAATCAGTTATGAATACATTTCATTTTTTAAACGATACTTTTTTGTTATGCCTAATAATTATTTATAACTTAAGGGACTGTTGATAAATACAAAATTTCAATGATATAAATGCACAGCAAATTACAATTCTGTCATCTTTTAGTCATTTACACTTCTTCATGTTGTTTCTTGTTGTTTCTTAAATCTAGTACAAAAGGAGATATTTAGAAGAATGTCCGGGTTGCTTTTTTACATCTGTGAAAAGGAGATTTCTAAAATCTGGAAATTTAGACTTGTAAGCCTAAAAAAGTAGAATTAGTACATATGACTTGTTTGCATAGCTGTAAGACTTCTGTA
>JAUMHI010000049.1:2072299-2086064 GCA_032359435.1 Enteromius unitaeniatus
CATTTAAAATACCAAAATAATCTCTTCTATTCCGATAGTCCACTTTAAGACATTCTACTAACAGTAACTTTGCAACTACTGTATGTCAACTAGCAGTTATTACTAGACCTAGTATTAGTAAACGTAATATTTTCTAACTATATATTTTGATTGGTCCACAATATACTGATTATGAGAAACTCAGACATTTTTACTAACACTAAACCTACTTTAACAGTCTACTCTTAAAGTTACTTAAAGTTAGTAGAATGTCTAAAGTGGACTATCAAAATAAAGTGTAACCATCCTTTTAAGTAAATGATAAAAAAAATCATTTTTAAACATTATTACGTTTCTCTGCCAGCATGAAATTCTGAAATACGTCTCTGGTTGTGATATCTTTATCATTTCTCTTTCTAGGTTCCGATACTCAGAAGATGACGTGGTGGCGTATATCGTACAGATACTTCAGGGTCTGGACTACCTGCACAGCCGAAGAATCCTGCATTTGGATATCAAACCAGACAATATCATCGTCACTTACATGAATGTTGTTAAGATTATAGATTTTGGTAGTGCACAGACCTTCAATCCTCTGTTCCTGAAGCAGTTCTCCCCAGCCATCGGAACACTGGATTATATGTGTAAGACCATTTTTTACATATTGTTTCATATAAATCACAGAAGTTATAGTTTCCTATAGTATTCCTTATCATTTAATATTTGAATTGTGTATTTATTATAAGTAGCTGAACATTTCTTCACACTAAATGTGTTTTAATCTCTGCTGATTACTGAAAGCTCCTGAGATGTTGAAAGGAGATGTGGTGGGTCCACCGGCTGATATCTGGAGCATCGGCATATTGACTTATATCATGTGAGCATTGCTTTGTTGACTTTTAAATGTCCAGTTTTCTATCTTGTGAAGGTGGAAGCATTTGTATTGTTACAATTTGTGTGTTGTCTCTTGCGTATTGTCTTGGCATTCCAGAAGCTCTCTGGAGATTGTGAGCTGTCAGTGGCTGTGATTATGTTTGACATGAACGCTATTCTAGTGTGTAACTCAAAGCTTTTGTCTTGCCGTACACCATTCAGGCTCAGCGGGAAACTGCCGTTTACAGAGAATGACCCCGCTGAGACAGAGGCCAGAATTCAGGCAGCCAAGTTTGACCTCAGTAAGCTCTACCAAAATGTGTCCCAAAGTGCCTCTCTGTTCCTCAAGAAGATCCTGTGCGGTTACCCTTGGTGAGTCAAACAGTGCTTTAAGAAGTAATATTTATCTGGGATATGGGTAAATCTAAAGACACCTGTTAAGAACATGTCTGGGTCACTTTTCATCTGAAATCAATATTTTAGTGTGTAGTTGAAAGAAGGGTTTTTTTTGTATTTTGTGACCACATATTTATTACAGTTTAACACATTTTCTATTAAATTTCTAATAAACAATTTTTAAAATCATTATAGTAATGCAAAAAAAAATATAGTTGTATATAAAATATATATATTATATATATATAATTTATGTGCCAAAATATAGTTGGTCAGACTTTTTATTTAATTGAAAATAAAAAATAATAATATCTATATTATGTATATAATTTATATAGTTATACAAGCATCATAGTATTGTTGTATTATGTCATACTCATTTTAATGAAAAAACTAACAAACAAGAAACATTACCATATTTTTAATTGAAAAAAGTAACATAACTGCAGCTGAGAGAACTGGAACCTTATTATTATTTATTTTTTGTATGATTTAACACAACTTTCATTTTATATATATATATATATATATATATATATATATATATAACCCATCACTTGACTCAAAAAAAGTTGTATGTCATATAAATATGATGTCACAAAAATATATACTTTTTTGTTTTTACAATCACGCTGACAAAAACATATAATGTGCATTTTAAACTATTTGTACATCATAGCAGTCTTGCTATGATTTTTGCAGCAAAATTATTAAAAAAGAAATTAAATCAAATTATTTCAGTTGAAAAAGGTGCATTATTTCCTCTGGAAGAATTAAAATGACGTTTTGCCCATTATTAAGGCCTTTATCAGACATCTGGATTTTGACTGGCTTTTTGATTTTTGGTTGCACCTCCTCTTTTGTTGGTAGCGCACCTCTTTTCTATAATTATCAAATAAAAGGAAAAGTTATTTTACAACTTTAATACAGATCACCATCGCCATTGATAATTATGGCACGCTGTTTTTATTTTAATCATTATAATTATATTTCGAAAGTATTATTCATTTATTAATTATTCTGCTTGGTGTAATGCTTGTGGCACCTTTAACGCTGCAGTCATCTAGCGTTCAGTGTGGGTCAGATCTGACTCATGTATTTGTGCACGGTGTGTTTCAGGGCCCGTCCCTCAATTAAGGACTGCTTTAACAACTCCTGGCTGCAGGATGCTTACCTAATGAGACTGCGCAGACAGACTCTCACGTTCACCACCACACGCCTCAAGGAGTTCCTGGAGCAGCAGCAGCAGGTCAGGGCCGAGGTGGCAACAAAGCACAAAGTCCTTCTACGTTCCTACCAGAGCACCCCATTCACCCCCTCAACACCCGGCACCCCTGCAGCACCCATCTCTCAGTGAGCTCCAGCACAGGACGTCCTCCAGAGAGATGAGAGACGGCTCCGAGGTTCTCCAGGATAAAGGACAGAGAGAGACACAGCCTCAGGACATCCCAGCCCCTCTAAGCTGCCCTCGGTGGGCCCTTGAGGGGCCGGTTAACGTGTGTGTGTGTGTTAGCAGATCAAGCACAGTATCTCGACCCCTGGGGTTGGTTCTGAGACGAGAAACACACACACTCACACAAAACAGTGCATTTACCTCCGTTAGCCAGCATGCACAGTGCAGTCGTGTTTTTGTCCAGAAAGATGTCCTCACTTTAAGCTCTCCCGTCCAACACTTCTTTTCGTATGACTTTTTGACAAACCTATTTCAGCGAACGGTCAGGACCCGTTGTGGTTTGAGAAGAGGGACTGTATTTCATGTACAAACATCAAGAAGACAGCGATCTAGTCCATCACTCGACGCAAAAAATGTCATGTCAATGTGTATTTTTTTGTGGTGTCTTCCAATTGTGAACCAGGGCCTTGAGATTTGTGAAAAATGGTGTAAACTTTGTGGAAAATTTATCTTTTTTTGAACTAGTTTTTATGGCAAAGGTAATACTTTTATTACAGCTAGTTGTTATACTGTAGTGATTATCAATATATATATGAAAACTATTGACTGAAATCATCAGACAAGACGATTTTATTGTAATATCGAAAGGCCTCACAGCCGAGAGCGAGCGGCTTTTTGCAAGGAACTCCCATTGCATTAAAGCACACATGGCTTTTCCTGACACGAAACTAATTCAACTTTTGATATGTTGCAGTCTTTAACACCAGGAATGTATTGTATATTGCAGATTTCAGTGCATATCGTATCATACGCATGCATACAAATTCCTCCTCATAGCGTATGGTTTTCAGAGAAAACTCAGTCCCTGTGAACACAAGAGTCTTTTATTTAGAGATCAGCCGGTTGAAGATGTGCCTGGAACATACCGAGCGATCAGTGGAACTCAGAAAGTGCCATTTTTTCCTGAAGGGACGTGTTAGCTGCTGCAGTGAAAGTTTATGAGAATCTTTAATATATTATTTGAACGTTTTTGCTGTAAGATTCATTTATTTCCCTTTAAATGAGAATAACTTAGCGGTCAAATGATTATGGTTATCTTTGCTCAATTAAAAATAATCGAAATAATACAATATATATACAAACTATATTAAGATTGATTTATTTATATAATATATTGTCCACAATACCTGAGATTTTTAATGACTGAATTAACTTATCTCCATGCACAAATGTAGATTTATGATTAATAATCTTATGCATCCAAAAATAAAATCGGATTGAATATTTTTTGAAGCCTATAAACGGGTTGATTTTATGAGACACCCTGTTGTATTGCTTACATAGTTTGTATTATTTGGATTTATTTTTGAACAGTTTGCATCCTGTTTGGTGAACAAAGTCACAGAGTCAAAGCTTGTGTTATTCTTTTGTTATTTGTTAATTTTTGTTTAGTTATCTAATAGACAAATGAGCAATTCACATTCACAAAAAATGATATAAATCATATTCATTATACAGCAAACATATACAAGCTGCTAAGCAAAGTGAGAGAAATGGGGGAAAAAAGCATCGCTGTCCCAGATTCCCGGAAAACTTAGTATATATAAATTGGACTTTTGTATAGTGAATGTGAAATACTAGTTATGAAATATTACTTGGTGAGTTCAAAATGATTTTTACTGGATAGTTCATGATCACAAACAACAGGAACTGCTATGGAATGACACACTAAAGTCCTCATTGTTTTAACACTATTGTGTCCTCATTTGTCCACAGACCGCAAGTGATCACCTCTGACCTTCTATTATAAACCTAAATATTGGCTCGGTTAAAAATAACTGTTTGCTTAGTGTTTATGGCAGTACTTACTAGGTTCAGTGCAGACTCTCTTCTGTTTTCCATCACTTTGCATAAATGCTAATCTTGAGTTTGTTCTTCTATCCGATTTGTATATTATTTGTTTTAACTTGGGTTATTCAAACTGATCAAGCTGCTAGTTTCAAATATGTTATGGTGTGAGAACTACAACCGAGAAAAAATGGAATTACAATAAAGAGGAACGAATCTGGACTCAATATGTTGTTGTGAATAAGGTTTAATATTCTTTCATTTTTTGTTTGTGTGTGTGTGTGTGTGTGTGTGTGTGTGTGTTCACTACTCTTTCAGTCATGCCGAGCAACCCTTTAATGTGAAACGAAGTCAAGCTTTTCTGGAATGAATTATGTTGCACTAAAACAGTGACAATGTGGAGATAACATGAATGTTTTACAGTAGAATGAAGTGTGTGTATATGTCGAACACATGACTTTTCATGAATAAAATCAGCTGTCAGCAATACTAAACAGACTTCCGGTCATTTCAGTGCCTCTAATGGTCTAACAGATTTCAGAAAATACAAATTCAGCGTATTCATGTATGATTCATAAATGGACCATTAGCTGACACCATTCTCACGCTCAAATAACACCATGTCGAGTTTTTCCACCTGTGTACTCCTTCATTTGGGACCATTTGCTTCACATCCAATACTTCACATACTTCAGAATCTGACACCATCACCTTAGGGGTCTTTTCATTACGGGTTGACTATACAGCACAACTGTTCACTCCATCTTTTATCAACCTCATTATGTTAAAGCTCTATCCACAGAGGGTCAAGTGCATGAGTATTTAAAGAGTCTCGAGACAGAGGATTCTGGATCTGTAAATAAAACTCAGGCATAATATGAGAACAACTGCTAATTTGTTGGATGCTGAGCAGGAGTAAAGATCAGACTATTTAGGATGAAACTGTCATATCCTGAAATAACCATCAATCACTGGACATTATGCCACTCACAGACCTATATTCTGGCTTCATACTTTGTGATTTGTTTAATTAAAGGGTTAGTTCACCCAAAGATGAAAATTTTGTCATTAATTACTCACCCTCATGTCGTTCCAAATGCATAAGACCGTCGTTCATCTTCAGGACACAAATTTGATATTTAAAGATATCAGAGAGCCATGTTGGATCATTTTAGTTGCTGATGGCTCTCTGATATCATCATAAATATCTTAATTTGTGTTCTGAAGATGAATGAAGGTCTTATGGGTTTGGAACGACACAAGGGTGAGTAATTAATGACAAAATGTTTCATTTTTGGGTGATTTAACCCTTTAATTTACCCTGGGGGCAGTCGTGGGCCTAATGGATAGGACCAAAAGTGGTGGGTTAGAGTCTCAGGTCTGGCAGGAATTGTAGGTGGTGGGAGTGAATATCCAGCACTCTCTCCACCTTCAACACCACGACTGATTGCTCCGGGTGTGTGTTCACTGCTTTGTGTGTGTACACTTAGGATGGGTTAAATGCAGAGCACTAATTCTAAGTATGGGTCAACGGTTTTAAAACAAAGATTTTGTTTGTGTTTATTTATTGAGAGGTTTGATTTACCAGATTGTCCTCTCCTTCCCTGCTTTAAAATACATTATTATGTATGTGTATAATTTGGATTTGCTTTGTTTAAATGCCAAAAGTATTGTACCCAATACTGCTCTCATTAGCATGAAGCATTTTAGAGAGGCATCATTTTTACAATAAACTTAAGAAGAATCTGGATTCATGGACTGTTTTTAATTTTTAGCATTTTTTTAAGTTCCCAATAACTGTTTTCTATTTGAACATATTTAACACTTATTTCTCCAGTGTTCAGTGTCACATAGACCTTCAGATTCCATTCTATGCAGATTCATTCCATTTGGTGCTTAAATAAAATCTAAAATATATATTTTTTCTTAGAATTCTTAAAATTCCAAGTTAAAAAGTATTAATTCATCGCATATAGATGGAGCTCTATTTAATGCTGTGTGCCTCAGCTGAATGCAGCAGCTGACCTTTGATTTGTCGTCTGTATGAATGTGCACCATTGTCTGTCTAAATCGAGGAAAGAGCCACAACGAAAAGGGCCCTCTAATGTGTGTCTGCAACTGAAAGATGTGGTTCTACTGAGAGCAGTCCTTCACAGACCCCTTCATCCTCTGGTCAAAGACTGGAAAACAGCTGAAGTACGGATCCAAGTACCATTCTGTTCTTGAGGATCCCCATGTGTGAAGCCATCAAGTTCTGGATGACCAGATCAGATCTAATGTCTTATATTGACCTCCAAATCACAAAGGAAGTGCTTGACTTGAAGAGTGTCACATGGAAAATACTGAAAAGATCCTTTAATGGGTTTTATTTTGCCATGGCGTGTTCGTTTCTCAGATTATAACTCCCAGGGAAGTATAACATCCTCGAAGCAGTTAAACAGACAGACACAGGTCCTCTTGTCTCTTGTCTTGTGGTTTATATACTTCAAATCATGGCCTTTGTCTTCAATGAACAGCAGACAGTGATTCTTCTATGTGACTAGACTCTGCGCTAAAATAAAGGGCTTGCTTAAGACTACCATGCAAACATCAGCCTGCTGGATCATACTGGACACTTTTTAAGGCCTGTAAATTATCGACATGATTGATTCTTTGCTAAAAAACCTACATGGCTTCTTCTCTCACCGATTTACTTTTTAAAGATTTTTATAAAAGTAAATTTAAGAGTAAAGAGTTATGAAATTACAAGAATTAGCTCCAGGCTGGACTAAAGAATCTTGAAAATAAAAATTAAATCGTGAAAACTAATATTTATACAATTAATGTGAGTATTCATTATTATAAAGTACGTATTTGTTTATTATTTTTAAACACAATGCATATTATTTATAGGGATGTTCATATTTAAATATCAGGGTCATTATAACCACACTGAGTATTGAGATCACAACGTGGTCGATCATTAATCAGTCAATTTCTTAAACTTTTTGTCCACGAGATGTGGTTGCTCCACCATTAACCTGGTGCGTATAGAATGGCGCTAAAAATGTTTAAGATTAAGGGGGAAAAAAATCTGTATGATATTTGGGGACAAGAAAAAAATATTCTAAGTCATAATCTTCAGGGTCTTGCTCATGCTCTCAGTGAATGACTGTAGACTGTTAAGTGTAGTGTGTCATGAATACCAATGATGTAAACTTTGTAATCAACATGACAGAGTGCAAGAACTTTGAGGACTCTCCCTGAAGACGGTCTCAAGCCCCCCGCGCTTGCAGCTTATGCCAAAAAAGTTCGCAAGAAAGTTATCTTGTTAAACCATAGAAAATACACACGCGTTCATTTAAAAACCATTCACGCCGTACTTCTCACGATACGCATTACCCGTCGGGCGCTAGGCAAACGTGTTATAACTCAGACTCGAGCAGTCTCTTACGCGGAGGCCGAGAGCTCTTTTAAACTTTGTTTGCGTATTGAAGTTTGTCGATTTTAAAGGGGCAACGCATATTAATCAGGCGGGCCTGCGAGCGAACAGAACACTTTGTACAGTCAGATTTCCCTCCAGCTCAAGTGAAATAAGAATAGAAACTAATAATACAATCTAAATCCAATACTTACAGCGTAGAAAATAGTTATTGCTGCATGTTTGAACGATTTTAATTAAAAATAAAATAAAGAAAATGGACCCCCCCGAAATTACAAAATTAATTTAAAGAGAATCTTTAAAATTGTAGCAAGTTTCTCTTGAATACACGAGTATTTTATTAACACTATTATGTATTGTACTATATTCTTATATTTACATTATTTATAATAAATATGCATGTTTACTTATGCACTTTTTAATTTATATTCATAATAATGTGCGCTACACAGTAAGCTTTAGTCGGGCCAAGATGTTTTGTTTTGTGAGGCTACACAATCCTACTGATTATTAAGTTATGTTGACAGGTTCTGGTAAATACACTCGCTTTTCTTCTTATTCGTAACACAACACGCATTCATAAACTTTGAACCTTTAAAGCGGCTCGTCTGGGTTGTCGTTGCCCCTTTAAGACGAAGGGTGCCTTGAAACCGTCAAGTTCCATGTTTGTATGTTGAAATTGAGAGCAGAGCCGAACTCCATGTTGTGAAAAGTTATCATCTAGCAACTCAACTTTTTATTATCCTTTTATTTAATTTCTTTTTTGTCGTCCAACTGAATGAAAGCATAGGCATCACATTCAGGCTCGTGTTATGAATGTTCTCAAGCGGTAAAAGTCTTTTGGATCTTTGGGGGCAATTGCAGGGAGGTTTTTTCCCCTTTCTTTTTTTCAATTCAGTCGTAGCCAGCTCGAAAGATTTTAATACGGAAACCCTTTTTAAATTGCGATTTGACTGGCTTTACGGATCTCATGGACCACCCGTCCTCCTCGATCATCACGCAAGTGAGCAGGGATGAAGAAGCTCCTTTACGGGACAGAGGTGAGTCGAGACAAAGTTTGGAGTCGGCACATGTCAAACTTGGAACAATGCTTGGTGCAAAGTTTCATTTCGCCAATGTAGCGCGTAATGGAAAATTCACACATTTCCGCATATCAAAACACTTCAAAAACATGTGATATCCACTTTGTGTGGGCTGCTGACAGATCACGCCTCTTGGGGGTGAGGATCAGGTCCATTATAAAATATAATAACGCAGTGCCGACCCATCACACGTACAGTTAGCGTCATTTGCATACCGCAAACTCCGGATTAATTAGGAAAAAAAACTATAAGCGAAGGCTTTGATGTTGAGGGGGCGTGTCCATGATGACACACTTCACTGACGTTTGAGGGAAGGCTGTTCTTGTTTACTTTGTAGTGTGTGTGCTCTAGTACACTAGTCCCTAACCTGTTATTTTATGCTTATGTCTGCACGTAAGTCCAAATGAATGAGTCTGAGTCTCTTCTCAGGTGACAGATTCATCATGAGACAAGATAGCATGGTGTAGTCATTGTTTGGAGACTCCTAGCCTCCCTTGTCTTATCTCTGATGCACAGATTAAGCCTTTTTGCAGTGGTGTCAGTGCAAGAACGGCTGTGCTAAACTTCTACATTAGCCGAACCATCTACAAATCATGTGTAAAATGGAAATGTTTTATTGGGGAAAATTTGGACACACCCGTTTATGCTGTTGAAATTTTGACCTTATTTTTTTTACATCTAGCAATGCTCAATTATGAAACGACAATATGGGAAATGGTGGAGTTATGCAATTCTTCTAAAAACTTCAAGCATGTTTATTTTAAGGTCACTGCCCAAACCTTTGGTGATATTATTGAAAGGTCATAGGTCATAATGTGACAGTAGACAAGATAGGCCATGGTTTGCAGGTTAGATGAAAAGTGAGTGTATAATCAATTATTTGACTTTTCAGGTAAATATTATGGGCTACAAAAGCTTTCTAGGGACACAAAGGTCTCTTGGAGCTCTTTTCTGATTGTTGATTTAATACATTTATTTTAATTAGAAGATTTCAAACGTTCCAGAGAGTGTTTTGACTAAACTGCAGTGTTGCTTATCTGCTGTCTAGTTTCTATTATGTAAACAAAATCTATTTTCTCTCTTGGAAACATGACTTCCACATTGATAGTCATATCTAGCTGTTTTTTTTTGCTCAGTGATGACATTTATATGTAACAATGCAAGCATTAAATATATTTCTAAATCTTAATTTATCTTAATATTTAAAAAAAAAAGGCTTTGAATAGCACTTGGTTTAAACTAGAACTGGGTATAATCTGTAATTAATAATATATTTAGCCTGTTTAATATAGGCCTATTCATTTTGATTATTTATTCATTTCTTGTGCTTTACAATTTATCAGAAGGCGTCCACTAAAATGCAATTCAGTCACACTGAAACAATATTTAACATGCAATAAATCTCCTCAGGCATATTAAGAAGAGAAAGCATTGGATTGCAATTTTAAATCTTAAAACAATCCTTGCCACTATCTTTCAAAAATATTTTACCGCATTATAAAGACATTTTCAATCATTTAAAATATAATAACATTTTGCATCACAGTTTCCTTAATATATTTATTTTATATATATTGTATTTATTAGTTTGTATGTATTTATTTTATATTTATTATATATATATATATATATATATATTAGTTTGTATGTATTTATTTATTTAAAATCGTTATGCTATATAAACAGTTTTTAATTTTATTTTCACAGAAGTTATTGCAAACATTAAAGTAGATACTAGGCAACACTAAAGACGTATTGCTGCTTTAGTTTCTTATATTTTACTCCAAGATTGTTATTTAAAGCTTTGCTTTAGCAGTTTCTTATCAACTTTGTGTGTTTAAAACATAAGTTTCAACAATGATATAAATGCGAACAAGCACAAGCGTGCTTTCTAAATGATGACGACTATGGTAAGAGCCAGGGAGGATCTTCTACAGCCACAGTCAGCCTCACTGCTTGTTTTTCCAACCGCTGTGTTTTTCGCCAGCGCTCCTTTTTCCCCTCTTGCGCACTCAGAGATGGAGATGGTTTACAGGCCTGTGTTTTTGTTAGAGATTTGATGAAAACCACTCCCTGTAGCAGGTTCAGTACAGTGCACAGACACTTTCTGTCTGTCTTAACATTTCAGGTTTTTTTTTTATATTAGTTATTTGTACTCCAATCAATGAATCTCCTGTTGAAGTAGGTGATGCACTGGAATGTTTAGGAAGGTGTATTATAGTTAAAAGAAGGGGCAAGTCATATGCTTGGAGAATGTTGCAGAACTAGGTAGATACATCTTTGTTCGGCCCTGTGAATGTAAAGCGAAACAGATTGTTTTGTGAGGCAAAGTATGACGTGGTTGAAAAGGAATCAAGAGCGTACTGCCCCATGTGTGATCTTAAGTTTCAGAGTCATTCTTTAAAGTCTAAACATCTCGCACAAAACCCGTGGATTTTTCTGAGCTGTGTTTTCATCAGCATTGGACTAAAAGCAACTAAAAACAACAAACAGTCTGGAAGTTTTTAATAACACTTCGCAAGTTTAATTTTATGCATACGAGCAGCAGTGAGATATGTTTGAATGAAGTCAAGGTCAAGAAGTCATTTTGACTGTGAGTATATGCACAAGGATGGATATGGGGAAAAAACATGTCAGAAAATGTCAGTATGATTTGTGTATTAATAATATTTTTTTGTAATTTTATGTAATATGCAATTAATGCAAAATAATGTTTTAGTAATTGAGTGTTGTTGTTATTATTAATAATATCATATATAATATTAGTATAATATATGATAATATTGTTATTAATTCATGTTATATTATTAATATTAATATCTGTTTGCATGTTGATATGTCTGTTTATAAGCATTTTTAAAATTTGTCATTGCTGCTGTTTAATATGCAATAAATGGCCTTTGTGTAATGTTTGAATTATTTAATGTTTTGTTAATAATTGTAATACAATCTTAAATTAAATTAAAATAAAATATAAATCATACATGCATTTAATAATAATTTTAGAAGATTTTAAAATGATTAAAAATTACAAATATATATATATATATATATATATATATATATATATATATAATCTTTTTTTTTTCACTTAAAAACCAACTGTTACTATCGTTAGTGATCAAAAATTATGGTTAACGTGTGAGTTATGCCTTGGTTTTGGTTATGCCTGCATGGGTCCCTTTTTTGGCCTGTCTGTCTAAACTGCTGTCTCATGAAACGTGGGAAGGCTGAGTAGCTTGTGCTGTATGAGTCAAATGATGCTTCTGTGGTCTTCGAGGCGAGGACTGTTTGTGAGATGTTTTCATACTTTCATTTGTAAACGTGATTAGAAGTGTATGTTTGTTCTGAAAGGGCGATGTGCGAGTTAGACCACATCTAAGTACCTCAATTAGTGCTCTGGCACGTACTGTAAACATAAAAGCGCCTACCGTTACATGTTTGAGTCCAGCAGTGCTGTTCAGTTCGTTGTGTGTGGCTTGTTTAAACATGCCTTGATGCTTACGAGGAATCCCTGGATCTTCTTGTTTTTTTTAAATATAACTTTACTGCAAGCATATAAGCATTACTGCTTTCAGGTTGTGCGTACAATTTTAGCACTCTTGAATTAATAACTACTAGTATGACGCTATGGATTTGTTTTATTTTTTTTTGACATACAAGTCAGCCTTGAAGGAGAATGGCCTGAAGCAAATTAGGGTTATTCATAGTATGCTGTAATGGTGGATGTTGTTGACAGTTCAGTCCGTGAAGCAGAAGAGTAAGCATTTGTTTGGTCTTTACAGACTTTTTACAAAACGTCTTTACAATCTGTGCTGGCTGTTTAGATGCTTTTAGTTTGTGGATCAGTTTTAAATGAGAGCAATTTGCATCCACAATATCCAGTGTATCACAGAATTATAGTGCTCTCAAACAATTGATCGAGAGTAATCACATTCACAATAGAAGTTTGTGCTTGCGTAATATGTGTGTGTGTACTGTAGGGGTGTCCTCAAATTGTCGACGATTTGATTCGACTCCCAATCTCTGTCAAATATAGGCAGGGGTGTTATGTTCATGCCATTTGACTATATAGGGGTGCTCAATGTCTGATTTCACATACTGTTTTCTCCCAATATATTAATAAACAGCCTATTACAATAATGCTGTAAATAAAAATCTGAAAAGAAAGATTAAATTTAGTTTCATTTTCCACAATCTGTGACCCATCTTGGGATTTAAATCTTTAACGAGTGAAAAACTGTTTAGGGTACAGGTGCTTTCAAAACATTTCAGCTGGTTTAGGCTATATATTGTGTATATTATTTATGTAGTATTTGGTTTGAGATTTGGTTGAGTTATGCTGCGGTAAAGCCCTTATCTCTTTCACGCATAGCGCGAGCAGAACAAACAATGCAGAATAGTCATAACTATGACTGAGACTCTCATATAAGTAGAGATGCACCTACTGACCGGCTAGTGATCAAAATTGGCCGATTTGCTTGACACTAATGGCCTGACAACGGGGAAAAACACACGTACATCCAACATTGACGAGCAAATTCACAAACAGCCAACCGGAACTTAGATTGAATTAGAGAATTAGGTCAGTGGGAGGAGAATACAGTTTCAACATAAACGTCTGAAAATGGCAAACAGAGACAAACACACACAAAAGGAGTCCTGGGGCTGGAGTGCCATATCAGTCTCTAGCTGGCAACTCCAACTGGGCATGACATAGCCCCCCCCCTTAAGGAGCGGCTTCCAGATGCTGACCACTTGGGCAGACCAGAT
>JAUMHI010000049.1:2086164-2118302 GCA_032359435.1 Enteromius unitaeniatus
CAACTCCAACTGGGCATGACATAGCCCCCCCCCTTAAGGAGCGGCTTCCAGATGCTGACCACTTGGGCAGACCAGATAATGACAGTGCCCACCTGGGCCGAACAGTCACTGATAATGCCCTCCTGGGCCGAACAGTCCATGATAGTGCCCTCCTGGGTCGAACAGTCCATGATAGTGCCCTCCTGGGTCGAGCAGTCCATGATAGTGCCCTCCTGGGTCGAGCAGTCCATGATAGTGCCCTCCTGGGCCGAACAGTCCATGATAGTGCCCTCCTGGGTCGAACAGTCCATGATAGTGCCCTCCTGGGTCGAGCAGTCCATGATAGTGCCCTCCTGGGCCGAACAGTCCATGATAGTGCTCTCCTGGGTTGAGCAGGCTGTGACTGCACCCTCCGAAACTGAACCGACTGTAATAACGTCCTCTGAGACAGAACCGACTGTGATAGCGCCCTCTATGACTGGCCGCACCACAATTCAGAGACCTCCATGGGTTGAGCAGCCACCAGTGGGACCTCTGGAGACTCTACGGCTGGAACTGACATCTCGAGAGGTAGTGCAGCCTCTGGCGGACCTGATGGAGTCTCTGAGCCACACACAGGCTCCAGAAGTTCTGACCATGGGGCCTCACAGTCTTCATGGAGCTCGGGTGATTTAGGTGACTGGGGACGTGGATCCGGCCATGAATCCTGAATCCGGATCACACACTGGATCTAGCGAATCCGGCCACTCGAAGTCTAAATCTAAGTCTAGACTTTCATCTCTGAGCACTGCTCCTCGTACCGTGAAACGTGGATAGTACCCGTTACGTGCGGGCTAGGAACCGCAAGGACCTTCTGCAGTGCCTCAGTCTGCGTAACTGGGACTGATTTGACACCACACAGCCCCTCTCGCTGTGACGTGGTGTCAGAACCCATCACTAGCGTATCAGGGATCGCTAGGACGGGCGACAGCTTCTCGTACCGTAAGACCTGAACCGACTGAGCAGAAAACAGCACTCCTGGCTGTATAACCGGTACCGACTGAGCTTTAAACAGCACCTTAGGCTGTAACACCGGGACCAACTGGGCTGAACACGGTTTGCTAGACTGTTAAACGGGGATCCGTCATTTGTGGATCAGAAACCGCAGGGTTTGCTGAAAGCAGCTCTCCAGGCTGCACAACTGGTACTGATTGGACTGAACACGACCCCTCTTGTCGTGCTATGGAGCCAAAACCCAGCCCCTCTCGCGGTGAAATGGCATCGGAACCCATCACTAGCGGACTAGGAGTTGCTAGGATGGGTGACATCTCCCTTGGGTGTGATACCTGAACCAACTGAGCTGAACATTGTCCCTGATGCCGTGAAACGGGACTGTAACCCATTTTTTGTGGTTTGGGAACCGCGAGGGATTTTGATAGAACTAGCGGCTGGATTGGTGTTCGCTGCTTTGGCCGCTATTTTGAACGCAAGCTGGAAGATTCCTTGGATTTTCCTCGCTTTGTCCGGTGGAGAGATCGCTGGAGGTGAATTCGGGATCGCGGGAGCTTTACATGGCGTCATGAAACCGAAACCGCCTCCCGTGTCTCTGCGGAACAGCACGATGTCGGGGGCGGACCGCGCCGGATGGCCAAACGTGAACAGAGCAGCTGTGGATAGCCACCCGGGTTCTGAGGCTGTGGTACAGAGAACAGAGACAGGGAATCCCCTCTTACCACAGGCTGGTGTCTAACGCTGCTGGATCCTTTATGGCTTGTCAATCTGTCACAAGTGAGACGCGGGGAAACGTGCAGATCCATTTGCAAACGTTTATTAATGAAGACAGCGTCAAAACAGCGTCGAAACAGGCAGAGTCAAACAACGGCAAACAGGAACATCTGAGGCTGAGACAAGAGAATAATCCAGTGTGGGTAGCGAGAGTCGGCAACGGGAAATCCAAACAACGAAACGCAGGGAAACATGGAGAGACACGAATGGCTTGACAATGGGGAAAAACACAAGTACATCCAACATTAACGAGTGAATTCACACACAGACAACCAGAACTAAACACATAAGAATTAGGTCAGTGGGAGGAGAATACAGTTTCAACATAAAAGTCTGAAAATGGCAAACCGAGACAAACACACACAAAAGGAGTCCTGGGACTGGAGTGCCATATCAGTCTCTAGCTGGCAACTCCAACTGGGCGTGACAGTAAGCTTAATTATTGTTAGTTAGTTGTTAGTTATTTTCAAGGTGCAGAGCACTTTTTTTTTGTTGTGAGAAGATCTGTAATGTTTATTGATTTTATTATTTATTTTATTAAAAAAAAATTTATAAGTTTGTTAGTATAACTATACTAATGTTAGTTATATACCGGAATCTATTTTATACCTTACAACACACTTTATTTTTTGTTCTAATTATTTTGTTGTGAGAAGATCCTGTAAAGTTTAATAATTTATTTTATTATAAAATAAGTGTAAATTAATATCATATGCTTTCATTACAGTTCTTCAAAAAAAAAAAAAATCGGAATCGGCAAGAATCGGAATCAGCAGGTCACACTTGGTGTAAAATCAGAAATCGGAATGAATTGGCCATGAAATTTGCAATCAGTGCATCTCTATATATAAGTAATATTATAATGAGAATACTATTATAATAAAACGCTAAAATAAATTCTTCATGACTGATCATCTTCAGTGCAGCTCAAAACAGAAATGCAGAACATTAAGAACTATTGTCATACACATAATGTTATAATGAGAGCACTACTGTAAAAAACGAATGTTGTGAATTCTTGTGAATATATTTTATTGGAAACATAAAGCATTATTTACCCCGTTTGTATCTGCGAGGTGTCTGTTACCCATTTTCCCTGTGTGTTAACATCAGAAATTATCAGTAATTATTCACCCACCCCCAAACATTGACTGTTGGCAAGATTCGAAAATTACGATTCAACTGTGAAAATTCTTAGTCGGGGACAGCCCTGGTGTACTGTATTTATTGTGTATTTAGAAATGCACACACATATATAGGTGTCATAATTTGCAATGAATCATTTGACCGCACTACAGAATTACAAATGTTTATATTACTATGGCACCAGATCATCAAGTGTAGGGTAGCTGGCACACCAGGCCCAGGTCAGAAGGGTGATTCATTCTTCCTGTTGAGCCCTGGTTTGTATGTATTTTGTGTTGTTAATATAGAACAGACAGATCAAGCTTGTTAGAAAAACTGCACAATTAGCTGTTTTTTAAAAATAATTTAAAAATAAACGCATGCATTTGGTATCCAAAGCACTTTACAATGCATCAAGGTCTACATTTCATTAGTTCATGCATTCTCTTGGAATTAAACGCATGGCCTTGGCGTTTTCTACTGTTCAGTGCACTTTTTTTTATTTATTAGCTGTCATTCTAAAATAATTTGGTAATAATAAAAGGCATGTAACCGTTAAACTTTACATGGAATAAGTGCAAGTTATGCACCTTAAAATCCCTTAAATTCAGTGCATGACTTGAAGTCCTTTCCTGGATGCTGTAGTTAGACTAGACTCTGACTCTGACGTGTGGCGTCTGGCCGTACAAACTCCTGGACTGCTTGCATAATTTAGTAATCATCATCTTAACAGCTTGGTCTTTGAGCTACGGAACATTTTAGTACCTGGATTAATATAGGTGCGCTGATTAATGCACCGACATAGGAGATATGTCACTGGATGATGATGTTTACCGAGGCTTAGCTTCTGGCGTGACCCTGTGAAAAGCATGCCAAGACATTGTCCAGGACCATCGGATACATTTTCGGCGGAGCACCTGTTCACCACTTTGTTATAGTACTGTATTTTTAGAAAGGCCAAGCTTCAAAGCCGTGCCCTGGTTGTTTCTCCATGTTTGGGATTGACAGCGTCAGAGGCTGCGTTGACGAGTCTGCTTGCGTATGCCAAATATTCCTAAAATTTCAAAACCCTTTTTATGGGTTATTTCCTGTCTTGGAAGGTGTTACGGCCTCAGGAAAGTGGGTCAGTGGATGTGGTCCGTAATCGGAATCCCTCCCTGTCTGCACGGCATTGTGGATTATCTCAGCATGGTGTTCCCGTTCTTTACCTGTTTTGTTTGTATGTGAAACATGATCTGCCTGATGGAAGTCAGAGGCAGGACACAATGAAGGCTCAGTGTGGCCCTTCCAGTGCCTTGCGGCGGCTCTTACTTCACTTCCTCACACTTCCTGTTCCTATTTTGGTTTGGCCAGCCACAGTACAGCAGAGTTATGGGCCAGAGATATGGCTGCATTCCAGCGAGGGTGCGCGAGAGGGAGACGGGGAGGGAGACTGAGTTCATTGGGGCCCCTGGAGGGATTCTCATGCTCTCTGAGATTAATCCAAGCGGCAAGACTGTCATTTACGATCTGCTCTGTTTGTCTTGTGTTTCCTTTCTGGTACTTGCCACTTTGTCATTAGGCGGTGGTTGGGTATGACCCCTTTTAGCGGCTTCTGCATTTGTTAAAAACTTAAGATTTAACTAGTTCATTTAATTCTAAACTTCAGTCATTGTAATATTAAATACACAAGAGTGAAATTAAATATAAAAAGAAAAAAAACAAACACATTTTTGTTTCTTTTTTTTTTTGTGATATGAATAGACATATTTATTGAAGCATGCTATATGTAAACACATATTAAGTAATAATACAGTATCAGCAAGGATGCATTCAGTTGTTGACTATATCAAACATGGCCATAAATAAAATAAATAACGTGATAAATGTATCTTTATTTTTAGAGATACAAATAGCATAAGAGAGGTTTGTCTTCAGTGTTATTTTTCTGTCACACCATTGGACACATTGATACGTCAGCTACCCATATTTATTACAAAAGATACAATTTTTCAAATAAATGATATTCTTTGAAATTGTATTCATCAACCAATTCTAAAACAAGTATCATGGTTTGCACAAGGCCGCAGCTTTGATGAACACTGATGAAATTAAATGTTTCTTGATGCCAAATCGGCATGTTTTTTGACATTATCGCTAGTTAATTATTCGAAACGAATGCTATTCGTTTGTGTTATTTAAATTATTTCTTTTACAGGTCCTGTCCTGTACTATCTTTGGTGGCACCAATTCCACACTGTCATAAGTTGGTCTAGATCCCTTCATCGGACATGCAAAGTATGTGCAATGTCACGCAAATCTGCTGCCCTTGTCCACCAAGGGGTGGCATGAAACAAGTTACGAGTCTGTAACGTGGGATCACATATCACCATCGTAAAGTCAGTCGCCGAGTGGCCTCTGTCCGTAGGGATTGGAATAGCATTGGGACCCTCTTTAACAGAGACTCTTAAGTATGTGAACAGAAACTAAACTGGGTGGGGTCAAAAAGTTGTAGCCTAATTATCAGCTCTGGAGAGCTGAAGTGTATTTAGTCCTCAGGCTCATTACAGAACGCCAAGGAGTCAAGTTTTCCGTATAATTGTCTCTGTCTGTTTGATCTTTTCCTGTTTACAAGTTCAGGTTTGTTGCTTCAAGCTAATCGGTTACAGCTTTCTGGTCTTTCATCATAGTGTCCATCAAGGTATCATGTGTACAGCAAGAGATAAACATATGGTTGAGCCATTCCCTCCTGTCCCCGCGCTGGGAACACAACAAAGTTTTGTTTTGCAATTCCGTTTATGGCGTGGTCTATATTTGTGTAGAATGCCATCACTAACCACTGTCAACAGCTGCCCGCGGGGGCTATTTAAAGCTCTCTGATGTGTAATATCAGAGCAGTCGGTGTAAAGTGGTGGATGCGGTTTCCTCACAGTTCCCTTCACCTGCCCTTTTCCTCACATTTGTAAACCTGCCACTCTCGTGTCCTGTGCTGGGATGCAGGTGTTTTCGCTTAGCAATGTTTCACTATTACGACCTGTCAGATTCTCTGGATATCTACAGAGGGTCACATGCGCGGTTAGCGTGTGTGTGGTATAGGTGACAAGTTAATGTACATTTTATGTTTGAAGGTCAAGAGATGTGTTTTATATCCCGATGATGGGCTGGCAGCTCACGGCATATAGGTTAAGTTTGGTTTTAAGGGCAACTTTTATGTTGTAGGACATGCCAGGATGAAGATAAATCCAGTAGGCTAAGCTAAATTTAAAACAAACTTAGCCTTCAGTTTCGGACCACAATAAGACGCTCAGAGTAACTCAATGAAAGTACTCTATGTTCTAACTAACTTGTTTATTATGGCTCTGTTTGATACATGAGCTTTAAGTTTGAATTTTGAATGGCATGCTAATCTTCCCTGTTGACAGCTGCCTCGGGCCGTCTTGGCTGCAGCCTAATTTGTCAGAGATTTTAGCTCGCAAACTCCAGCTTTCGTCGCTGTTGTTCGCTCTTCTAAGTTGCTTAGGGCTGTGCTGTTGCCCTGAGCCCAACATAGATCCGTAATCACGTGGATTTCCTGTAATGTGTCACTATTCACGGATACTATGTCTCCGTCTGCTGTATTTGGTGACAAATATCTTGCTCATTAGCAAACAGTAGGCATGGGTGGTTTGAATAATTTTATTTGTGAGTACTTGAACACTGACTTTCAATCTATTTGATGCCAAGAACCCCCAAATATGATGATGATGATGATGATTATACCCTCAGCATAACAATATCCTTAAAATATAGAGATGGTTATATATGAAGGCCCATTTATTTAGGGCCCTATGAAATCCGTTTTATTTTTTCTCAATAATTTTTTTTTAAATTCTGTTTTTTTTTTGGATTTATTTTTAGCCCTTTCGGATTTTTCTGATTTGTTTGTTTTCTTTTCACTTCTAAGCAGTATCGACCTTTAAAAATTCAGTTACACAAACTCACAATTCAGCTTTTTTATTTAAACTGTTAATAAAGCACAAATCTATAAAGCCAAATCTCTGGCCAAAAATAACAGTAACATGAAGGTAACATTTACAAAGTAGGGTTGATGAATATTAAATTAAAGAATATTGTAACCATGCTGCAGGGAGACAGAAACATTGAAACAATGATATGTGCCTGTCAGAACGCCAACACAAAGACATATTACAGCCTAAAAGTATACTGTTAACCCATCATCATTAGTGACCCCTCCATGTAAGCAGAATGATATTCCTGTGGCGTCTGTCGTTGCTATGCAAACATGCACTGCGCTCTCCGTAATGACAAAGACGTTTTAATAGCTAATAGATTTCCACCACCGAAAAACGCTTGCTGTAGCTCTGTAGGAATTCTGAAAAGTTGAAGTGTTTTCATCTCGCTGCACCTGGAAAAAATGAGCGCGTCGCTTCAATTATGAGCGCGCTTGCCGCGCGCCTGCATTTGATGAACTTGAGCGCGCAAAAGACACGACATGTTACCTCCAATCAGGCCACTGAGACCCCTGCCATAGACAGTAGAAGATACACAGCAAGAAGAATCACTAGTGAAAAGTGCGCTGTTTGCATCCCTGTATATTAAAATTTAATATAAGCCCTAGTTAAAAATAGGCTAATATGCTGTATTAGCATATATACGGACGTATCCTCTTCATTTTCTCAAGCCGTATGTCAGCTTCAGCACACAATGGTAACCTGGAGGGATTTGCCCGCTGTGGATTTAGCTTTGTTCTTGAGATGAACTTTTGATATCAAATGGTCGTTACATGTGTCTTTTCGGGTCCAGTCAACAGTATGTTGACAAAACTTACAAAAAAGTTGTTGTCCAGACTCATAGTAGTCGTTGGGGTATTGTTCAGTTCTGAAAAAATGAGAAAGAGGTAAAAAAAATAATAATAATATGTCAACAAAATATATGCATATTCCGTGCGATTCCGAAAATTCCGTTTTCATAGGGCCCTATTTATTCTGTTTAGGGAAAAGGGTGATATTATTAAAGACCTGCGGAGTGTAATAATTAGCTTTTTATATTTTTGCTGCATTAAAGACAGATTAAAATTTTTAATATTTCTTAATCTTAATCTTAAAAATCTTTATGTTCTGGGAAACATTGACTTTTATTATTTAAATGTGTCTTTTCTTCTACTGATGTCAGAACAGTTTTACGGTTAACTTTAGAGTCAATAGTATTATTTATTTAGTATTTCACTTTTTTGGGGCACAGTAGTATTGCAAACATTTTTGAAAAAAAAGGGCTATTAAAAATGTAAAATTTAGTAAAATGCGAGATTACTTGATTAATTTTTAGCAGAGATGCAAAAAAAAATCGGTTTGTGTTATTTAGGTAGTGGTTGACTAGTTAAAGAGCATGTCAGATAGATAGATCTGTGTTAGACTCAAAAGCATTGTTGGTTTGTGTCATATGTTGAAGCTCAGACTATGAAGTAAGTTTCATGGAAATTCATGGGTGTGACACACATGTGTTTCCAATAAATAAAACCTCCACTTCACCCTTTCAGAAATCTATAGCCGTTGTTTCGCTCCATACAGTTAAAACACCAGTAATGCTATGACTTTCAATGAAAGATTTTTCTTATGGTGTAAGAAGCTTGTCTTATTATCTTAAATGGGACTCAGACAGGCTTTGTATGCGGCCTTAATGGCTATAATTACTGAAATTATTTTCATATTTGCACTCTCTTTATATGTAATTGAATACCCGTCATTACTGGTCATTTATATGTACTTACAAATACAGTCATCTCAAAGCAAGCATAAGCTGTCGGAACTAGTCGAGTGTATCATGTATGCAAAGATATATGACAGTGAACAGCAGGGTAGCTGTTGGTGTGATATGATTTCTTCATGTTTCCCAGGTACCCCTCCACATGCTGCATCCTCATCGAAGAAACCCCGCAGTCGTGGCATTTTCCACAGTCTCTTCTGCTGCCTTTGTCATGACGAAACGGATCACGTGCCAGTCAATAACAATGCCCCGCTGCTGGTGGAAGAGAATGGAACCATCTCAAAAGTAAGAGTTATTTCACTTTTGGTAACTTCTTATTTTGACGTCCCACCCTGAGCTATCTAGAGTTTTCTGAATACTGGCCAGCTCGTGGTTAACACAGACGAGAGCCACATGATCAGCTGTGATAGTGAGGAAACCAAAACCTCAAGTTAGCTTTTGCGCAATTCTTTTCCTGTTTACGAGTTGTGACAGTTGAATATACCATGTTGAGAGTTAATCTCATTTGTGCTCCCCCTGAATTACTCTAAATGAATGTTTCTAGAATTCATTTAGGGAAACATAATGCTATCAGTTCTTATGATTCTCAACTAATTGAAAGCTGATATGAAGGTATGTCAAAAATTCTGCCACTCATAATTCCATTGAACTAATTATTCACGGGAAAAAAACCATGGCTGCGAACAACTACGAGCAGATCGGGTGTCAAGACGCTGTGGGTGTCGGATTCAGATTTATGCCTTACTTCAGCTTTTTATAGTGATTTGATACACCAGGAGTTATTTGTCACGTCTCTGAAGCACCAAAATAAATCGGTAGGTGTCCTGAAGGCGGGCTGAGTACAGGGTTCAGTGGAGTCTCAACTCTGTCATGTCAACGTGCACATTGCTGCTGGTGTCTCAGGCAGGCTGTGGGCTCAACCAATCCCTTCAGCCTCCTCTGCAAATGCAGATCTCTGACTCGACTCGCAGGCTCTCTGGAGAAAGCAGACCTATGGGAGAATGTTTGGAGTGTTTCCCTTCTTCTGACCTTTGCCAGTGTTTTGGAGAACGGATGTCTTTGGTTGAAAGCAACTTTACTAAATACTTGGAATCCTCTGCCTTTTTTAAAAGCGAGCACTCAGAAGTAAACATGCCCGCTGAACTGTGCTTTGGCCATTCTGAGGTCTCTGGACAAGGAGATCCTAAAAAGGAAAACCAGTCTTTAGAACGTCCTGCAGAATTGTGCACGGAGCAAGAAGAACTTAAATCCGCTACACACCAAACCGCCATGGAGATGAACGAATCTGATGGACTTTCCATTGGAAGTGCTCAGATCAATGGTGAATTTTCCGATCAGTCTTGTTCTTCTGGATACAGCTCTTTGTTGGACAGCTGCTCTGAGCACAGTGAGTGTTTTGAAATTAGTAGTTCTTCAGTTGACTTGGTAGACATAAGCCAGAGTGATGAGCATAGCATTATATTAGAGCCAAGCGATCAAAGTGAGATTTCTGAACATGATGCTGAACAGTTAACATTGTCCGAGATGAGCCTAGATGATTGTGAGTCTTTTCACCGAGACGATGCAGAACAAGAAGATGATGCTGAGCAGATAATTTTATCTGAAATTAAACTAGCTAATTGTGACTCTTTTGAACAACATGATGCAGTACAGTTAAACTCATCGGAGATTAGCTCAGACCTTTGTGAGTTTACTCAACAAGATGATGCAAAAGAAGTAATTTCATCTGAGTTGAGACTAGATGATTGTGAATCTTTACCACAAGGTGATGCAGAACAAGCAACTGAGACAGATCTTTGTGATTCTTTGCTGCAAGTTGAGTTTTTACAATTAGACCCTTCAGATCATGAAACGCTTTCTGAATGCGATGTAGAATATCAGGACCAGCACAGTGAGTGTGAAAACAGCAGTGCCGAAGACAGCTTATCTGATCAAAACAGTGTACTTGAACTAGATTCTGAAGACTGCAAGACATCTAAACAGTCCAAGCCTAACAATCAAAACAAGCTTGATAAATACCATGCCACACATTTTGAATCCCCTGACCTGTGTCAGGATTCTAAAGAAAGTAAGCCATCTGACCACTGTGTGTCCCTTGAGCACTTGGAGCTTACTGGGCAAATGGACACCACTGATGACAGAATTCTGCTAAACAGCCTAGATGATTGCACTTGTTCGTCTGAGAACTTTGATTGTAGTCAGACCTTTGACTTCCCAACTGAAGGGCATCAGGACTTTAACCGACTCCCTGAGCACAGCAAATGTTTTAAGGTTTTAGAACAATGCACAAGCTGTGGAACGTACTTTGAGAAATGTGATGTCTGTGAACAATGCACTCCCTCTGTGGACACTGACCATTTTGAAGGGCCACATCAAAGCAGACTTGCAGAAAAATGCCTTGATTCTTCAAGAACACATAGCTCTGTCTTTCATAACTCTGAAATAACCAAAGAAAATTCACCTAATCATAGCAGCAGAACTGAGGGTAGGAAACCATCTCAGTCTGATGCCATGTTTTCTGGATCAATGGAAGCTTTTGAGGCTCGGTGGCTTTCTCAATTTCTTACTGATCTTTTGAGACATAATAAGGAGATTTCAAGTCCTGCTGTTGAAATAAGCGAATCGAATGGAGAGCCAGAAATACCTGAAGTTGTAGATTCTAAGCTTGAAGTTCAAGTTTTGGACAGCTGTAAGAAGCTCTGTAGAAAGTGTGAAGAGTTGGACAAGGGGAAATGTTGCAGTGATGAAGCTCTTCAATATTTCCAACTTGATGATGAGGATGATGATGAGGAGGTACAGTTTGAATGCCACTCAAATGTGGGCATCTCCTTGGATGCAGTTACCACAGCAGCAGGTTCTTTAGATGAATCAAGCGAGGAGGAGTATGGTGACTGCATGGATGGTAAAAGTCAAGGTAGCTCTGAAACTGAATCATTCAAAAGTTTTGTTGAGTCTGAATCTTATGAAGTCTTCTTAGATCAGCCATGTGATAAGGAAAACCTCCTTGAAGAGGATGATGAGTCCTTGATTCAAATTCTACAGCCGGATGAGTGCCCTGATGAAGGTAAAGCTGAGAATTTTATGTATACACAGAAAAGTTTAGATGTTTGTGAAGAAGAATTTGAGATTGATTCTGAGCAACAAGTGGCGAGAAAGAAAATCAGTAGAACATACGCTGAAGCTGTAGCTGTTGGACTCTCTGTTGACCCAGGTCAAATCCATGAATGTGCCAAACCAGATGAGGTTCATGAAACTGAAGATCACGGGCCTGGTTTTATGGACGAATGCTTCTTGTTGTATTCTGGGAGCGAGGAAGATGAGCATTGCTACAGAAATGGAGAGGTCACTGAACCCCTTGTTAATATGCATATGTCCTGTGTTGCAGCTGTAGAAGGTTGTAGACTTGAAGAAGAGGTTGAAAATGCTTTCGACAGTGTATCTGGAGATTCCACAGAACTCTTTGCTGTAAAGGATGCATTTCAAAGAGCTGATCTTTCAGCTGTTGAAGAAAATACATTGTTGGAAAATAAGGTCAGTCAGGATTTAACGGAACATGACAGTTCTGAGAACACTGAAATTGTTCAGGATCTCAGTTCTTTGGTTGAAATCAATGCAAACAAGCAGACACACCCTGAATTTGATGAAACTGATGGGGCTCATGGGCCTTGTTGTGGAGAGATTGAAACTACTGAAGATGAAGAAACAACCCCGTTTGATTTTGAAGATGTTGTGAGATGTTCTGTGGAAGGTTACGAAGGCAAAGAGACACCAACTGCTGATGAATTGGTTTCTTGCGCCTTTGAGGAGCAGTCAGAAACTGGCACTCTTTGGGTATCAGATGGTCAGCAAGAGGCCGATATCGAGCTGAAAGACACATCTGTGCTCCTTCATTCTCCTGGAACAGATGGTCTGTCTGAGAAAAACCAGAAAAAAGAAAAATTAGAGGAACTTATACATCAAGTTGCCCGAAGTGAAACATCTGAACAAGACACGTTATTTAAGTCTGACCAAAAAAACAGTGAAGAGAGTCACTCTTATGACGAGAGTGATGTATCTGAAGATGAAGAGTACCCAGAGGAATGTGATTGTGAATTCTGTCTTCCACCCATAGATCAGGTACCTTTTTCTTAGTGGAGACACTTGCTAATTGATTTTAGCATGTTTTGAAAGCCCATGCATTATTTTGATAGTTCAATGCCATAACATTTTGCTTGTAAGAGAATGCAAGTCTGTTTTGAGTTGCTATCTTGGTTTTTGCTTCACATTTTAATTAGTATGAAGTCAGTAGCAACAGAACTAAAATAAGATGCCATGCTGGGTTCTGATTCCATGTCATATGTCATGTTATTTAAATCAGAGCCATCTGTACACTCTCTCCGACTTGGTAATAAATCCGGAAGAGCCTGCAGGTCTTCAGATACTCGTTCTGTAAACGTAGGACAGAGTCGGTTTCAGACTGTGTACTTTTCGATGAAGAATTGGTTGGCCAGCAGCTTTGCAATCCCATCCCAGCTGCAGTCAGTCACTTGATCTTCCTCTGCCTATGGAATGCTAGTGCTAAAAGAACCACTTTATGCCCCCTTATGGATACTAATGTGTATAACTAATGCACTCTGTGTGGGCTGGGCTGTATGGCCAAAGTTTTAGCATGGTGTATTTGTATAATTTCAATTGTGAACTACTGTGCAAAGAGTCATAGGGATTTTTTTTAAAGAAGAAATTAGTTTTACTATTTTATTACTTTTTTTCAGCAAGGCCAAAATAACAGTAAAGGCTTGAACTGTTAGAAAATATTTGGTTTCAGCCAGCACCAAATTCAGGTTCGATCTAACAGAAATGTAGTACATTTTAAAATATATAAAAGAAAACAGTATTTTAAATTGTAATAAAATTATTGTATTTTTGAAAATTTAACTCTTGCTCACTCAAGCATTTTTCTTTAAAAAGAAATTATACTGACCACAAACTATTTAATGGAAGTGTATATGCTGTATTAAATGTAAAGTTTTTTTTGTAATATTTATTTTTTCTGTTTACATATTAACCATTTGCTAATGAGATGTATATATCCCAGTTAATTAATTGACTTTTTTTTTTTTTTGCTGGAATAACAAATGAAAGACCAATGAGCATGTGACATTGTCTAATAATTTAGTTAAAACAAAAAACACTTAAACTAGTACTATAAAACTTATTATTAGGGGTGGGTGATATAACCAAAATCTTCTATCACAATAGAAGAAATTTTCTCCGCCGCTTGTTTAAACAGTGCTTTTGCATACCTTGCAAATCACGTTCTTCTCATTCGCATCACTTTTCCTATACCCAAACCAATCCACACCACAGACGATGCACCTTTTTTCTTTACAGTCTCCTCGCTGTTGGTTTCGTCACATGTAAGCGAACTCACCGCTGCTACAGCGAGACGTGCGCGTGCACTGGCAAAACAAGACAACACTGCTTCTTCCATTGTCGAAGTGAATGTGTATTGCGTGGTTACATAATGCGCAACGTCACGTGATCTCAACTGCGATTAAAACGATAGACCAAAATCTATCGGCTCACAAATTTCTACCGGTTAATCATGTCTACCCACCCCTACTGATCATTATTTTACATTTTCTTGAAAGTCTATACACTTGAAAGTCTGTTTTGCATTTTTCCTTTAAACTTTATAGTGTCTTTATAGATCTAAATAATATGAAGCAACCCTATCCACCAAAATATAGGAACAGAATATCAAATACAATCTTTACCAGTTGATATGTTTTACTGATCATCATACAGTACATAGCATCATCACACCAGCCAGCCCTGCAAGCATTACTCATTAAAACTAAATTTCTTCTCTACTAACAGACTAATGATACACAATATAATAAGATACAACATATACATTGTTTTGTGTAGATGACATGTAGTTTCAATCTTTATTTGTATGCTAATGTCATTGACTTAAGAACCTATACTTTTTTTTTACTGTAAAATAGCTACTTGTTGTCAATGCCAACTTGGCTACTTATTTACCAGTGTCCTTGAAATGTTTATTACAGGTCCCAGCCAAACCACTTCTTCCACAGATAAAGTCTAAAGATGTAGGGAAGATCTGTGTAGTCATTGATCTGGATGAAACACTAGTCCACAGTTCGTTTAAGGTAAGTCAATGTGTTGAGCCCTCTTTTTCCATCACTTTATAGCTCGCAGCCAGTGTGAATTAACTATATGTCACCATGTGCTGTTGGCAGTCCAACTAATCATCTCATGGATATAGGATACCTTGACTCAAATGTTATAGATAGATATTTAACACCATTGCATGCATTCAAACCACATCACAAACTTTAAAGCTGAAGTGTGTTATTTATCTGGTGTTCTCCTTGTCCAGAGTTGTTTTGTACACCACCGAATTTGAACATATGGACAACACAGTTGAAACATTGTTCAAAATATTACTGCAGCACACCAAAACAAGTCTTAAATGTTCAACATAAATGAGTGTTATGATGACAGTAAAATTAATTAATTGCATAGACTAGGATAAGTAAGTTGATTTCCCTGGAAAGTGTTAAAACTGTGGCTCTGCGATGCTATTAAAACTTTGCTCATAACCTGCCCATAACCAGTTCATAACCAGCAGCATGACAGGAAAAATGCTGTTGATTGAGATCTGTTTGTCCAACCAACTCAATTTCTGTTTGTCCAACCAACCAGCTGGTAGGAGGGAAAATGTCTATATAGTGTACTGATTATGCATTATATACACATTTTTAAATACAAATTGTTGACAGTAGTGGCACAGAACATTCCTTGTAAATGGTTGCCTTTTATAAAAACAGAGAGGAAGCACACTTCCAGTATCGGTTAAATCTGTCCTTGCGAATCAGTGTAGACATGTTTTTGCAGGCAAAATGCAACAGTTTGAAACGCTGTAATGCTCATATTCAATGTAATAATGTAAATAATGTTAGCGTTGTTACAGAACACTTGCAATTTTATTCTTTTTAGAGACAAGGCAGAAGTTATTTTCTGATCTTCAGAGTTGGCAAGTATCGTGCCAGTGTAAATACAAGTAAGCTTATTTGAGCCAGTGGAAAGCATCAGTCTCGAAAGTGCAGTATGCTACTTTTGGTTAAATGATTCTGTCTGATGGGGCCTTTACTGTTTGTTTTTACACTCATGCATGAATGCGCTATTCTGGAGAAATGCTGCATTCCCTGATTTGACTCTTTATGGAAGAATCTTTTTCTCCCACTCCATGACATCATAAATGTGCTATGTGCACAATTTGGGAAAGACAGGAAGAAAAGGAATATTGTCCACTTGGGAGTGTCAGCAGCAACACTGTTCTAATTACAGTTTATATTAACCCCGACCCCAGTCTATCAAAAATGGCAAAAAGGTCTATATATATATCTTTACATTTTTTTGGTGAAAATACTGTGCATTAAAGTAACTTGACATCATCACTGAAGACCAGCAATAATCATTTTAATTTTCTATTACAAAATAATGGCAAAATATAAATGCTGAACTGGACTGTGATTTCTGTTAGAAGTGTCCATCCAGTGTGAATCATCTTTGGGCAATTCTTCAGGAGGCTTGGAGTAAGAAATCAAGTCAATGTTTGAATAAACTGACAGCTCGGACGCCCAGATTATGAGAGCTGTAATAGCTGCTAATGCTGGATACTAAGTATTTTCTATGAATAAACTTTTTATGTAATAAAATATGTCTTTGTAGTTTGTGTTGTCCCTTCTCAGTGCAAAATTAAAAAATAAGCATTAAAAAGGATATCAATGTCCAATAATACTGTCCAAAACACCATTTTTCTAGGGTGTTTCCAAACTTTGAATGGCAGAATACTTATAAATTGTAATCCATTACATAAGCAGACTACTTTTATATTACTTTTGACTTATCTCATCTTCCACATTGATTTAAATATAATAATCATGTACCCCATTGATTAAAAAAAAAAAAAAGTAAGAGTAAAAAATGTTAATTTTGTTGATGAAGTGCATTAAATATTAGATTATGTCAAGATTTGTGTTAGTGAAGGAACTACAAGGAGTTTGAGTTTAATAAAAAACTGATAATTTAAAATAAGATAAATCAAAATAACCATAACTAGTGGGAACATCTATGGTGCTTTTATGTTGTTGTTGTATGCAGTCTTTTTTTAAGCTTGGTACTTATAAACTTTTGAAAAAAAAAGATTCCTCATTTGCCTGCTGCTGAAAGTGAACAGCATGCGGTTTTGAGAGTGAACAAAGTATTGGGTGAACTCCTTTCAAAGTAAGTCAGAATTAAAACAAGTGTGATCTTTGAGCACTAGACAGCATAATGTTACTTCATGCCACATCTGTGAATGTAGGTCACACTGTCCTGACATCTCTATAACACATAAACGTGATTATCTCAACATTTGGGATTGAGTTTCTAGACCTATCTAAAGAGCACTCTGTAGCAATGTTCTAAATAATGACTGGAGCCTCTTGGGTGTTTACACATCATGATCAATAACATTTTGTCAGTCATTGATCCAGCCACCTACAAAATTGATTTAACTTATGTTCTTCTGCCTGAAGCAGTTCAATCAGTTTTACTGTCTTTTATTTTTCCTTCCTAGCCGGTAAACAATGCTGACTTTATCATTCCAGTGGAAATTGATGGGACAGTACATCAGGTGAGCATTCCCTCTTCTCATACAAGAGTGTTAATATATATAAATATATATATGTTTTCAGTTTTTAATGCCAATATCTTTGGAATTTGATGACAGCCTGAAGAACCTGATACCTAAAATATTAATTTTTTTCTCTCAAATTTTCTAAAGATTCCTTAAAACCCTTTCACAAACTCCAGGTTGAAATCCTTGGATTAACATCGTTCAATCAAAATAATGTATTTACATGTTTTGGCAATGGGTGAGAATTGTAGCCAATCATTGCCCATTATATGCGTGACTGCAGTGGTGACTAAAAGGTTTTAAATAAGTCTGAAGGCCTGTTGTTACTGATCCTCGTTAGATGAGCGCGTTATGTTTCACTTCTGTTCTTAATGTGTGAAACTGTGATAATCTGCCCTGACAGCTTTGTTGATTATAATGTGGGCATTGTCATATTTTCCTGTTACATGCTTCCTTTGTTAAAAGAAACTGTGTGCAGTTGCACCAAGCAGAAAAAGTATTTATTTTAAAGCAATTTCTGTAACCAAAAAAAAAAAAAATAATAATAAAAATGTATGTATAATTAAATAGTTAAGCTTCATTAATCACACATTCAAAGCTAACCTGTCAACTCTACTATTTGTCTGCCTGCTGTTGCGCAGTGTTGAACAACGCAAACTTTTTCTCTTGTTTACGTATTGCTGCTTAACTCGGTTGTGCTACCTGACAGCAGCTTTGCCGTCTCCGCTGATGGGTCAGAGCAGCAGGTGGCTATATCTGGGTCCTGACGAAATGGAGAAACCCTGACCGGCTTCTGAGAAGTCACTGACCATCAATCTCTTCTCAGAGCGCGTCTCCTGCTCTCTCGGGCTGTGACAGTACAGTGCCTTGGCCCTTTAAAGGCCAACACTTACACCATTACACCACGGGACTGAAGGCGTCTGACAGACAAGGCTTAAGCCTGTTTCAAGTAATCCAGGATAGGCTAGTGATGTCAGGAAAGCCTATTCGGGATGACTTGGTTCAGGAATGAGACCATCAGCTTCATAAGCGAGCCTGGCTGACCTACTTGTTAGTGGAAAACGACCCGTTTTATTGCTTCTCTTAAAACAGGGTTTATCATTCTATGATCGTATGAAACTGGTTGTTATATGAGGCGTCGTATCAAGATGCAGGCTAATATAAATCTTATTTATTTAGCAATGTGTCTTCATGAATGTGACCTGATTTAGCACCGATTTTTCTCATATGCTGGTTTTACTGCTTCCGATAATAGCTGAATTGATTCCTGTGCAGGAGTGACTCATAATTGAACTGTTTAACTGTTGTCTCTGTAGGTGTATGTGTTGAAGAGACCTCATGTTGACGAGTTCCTCAAACGGATGGGGGAACTGTTCGAGTGCGTGTTATTCACTGCAAGCTTAGCCAAGGTAAGAAATGCAAATGGATTTTTGCACTATGCAAGGTATTCAGTATTAAGATTATTAATAAATAGTATTTAACGGCACTTACAGTATATGTATCAGTTTATAGATGTTACAGGGTTCCCACAGCTGTGGAAAATATGTCATTCTTTTGAAATGGACTTTTGCAGTCTTTATTTTAAAAAAAAAGAAATAGTTTTTATTGAGTTTTTTATTTTCAACTTTTTATTAATTTTTTTTTACTTTTCATTTTAAATGGATCTTGTGTATATATATCTTAAATCTTTACGTCTTTTTTTTAATATACCATTCAAACGTTTGGAGTCAGAATGTTAGAAATGATAGAAATTAATATTTTTTACGTCTATATTTTTTAGACGTTTATAGTGTTACAAAAGATTACTGTTTTAGATAAAAGCAGTTTTTCTTAACTTAATATTCTTTAAAGAAACCTAAAAAAAATTCTACTTAGCTGTTTTCAATATCAAGATAATAATAGATGTTTTTTGAGCTGCAAATTAAGATATTAGAATGATTTCTGAATGATCATATGACTGGAGTAATGATGCTAAAAATTCAGTTTTGAGGTCACTGGAATCATTTTGATCTATATATATATTCAAATTCAAACTCTTTTGACTGGTATATTTATTTATATATTTGATTTAGTCATCACAAATAAAAGAAATCTTAGAATTACACTATATTTTAGAGATGTTTTTCCATGGGGTTTTTTGCTGCTGTGTTTAACCGTGTCCGTCAACATTACCGCTATTCTGTTTTTCTAGTATGCTGATCCCGTCTCGGATCTGCTGGACAAATGGGGAGCTTTCCGAAACCGTCTTTTCCGGGAATCTTGTGTGTTCCACCGTGGAAATTATGTCAAGGACCTAAGCCGTCTAGGCAGGGACCTCAACAAAGTCATCATTGTGGACAACTCACCAGCCTCCTACATCTTCCACCCAGACAATGCTGTACGTTACTGCCTTCCTTTCTTTTTTTGCTCCTATAACTGCTTTGGACCCCACAATATTTTATGCACAGCGTGCTAAGCCTTTAGAGAATTTACTTGTCAGGTTTTTTTTGTCGCCTTGTCCCACTATTCATATCATTTTTTTAACAGAAACTCTTCTCTGTAACATTTAGGTACCTGTAGCCTCCTGGTTTGATGACATGTCTGACACAGAGCTCCTGGATCTCATCCCTTTCTTCGAGAGACTGAGTAAAGTGGACAATGTTTACACTGTGCTGAAGCAGCAGAGGACTACTAGCTAGCATGACACTAAGGCCAGCTGTCACTATGGGGCCAGGGAGGCTGCTGGGCTCGGAGCACCACACTGCTTCCCCTGAACAGGACCAGCCACTAGCTCAGTCCTCATCACCTACCCAGAATTCCATTCACATGATGTTTGATAGAGAAAAAGAAGTCGAATGACAGAACTGTGAAGGACTGCTTTAGCTATTACGTGCATAAAACAGGAAGCTGATTGTTTTAACACTCAATTGCGTGAATCTCAGGAAAGCGTGCAAGAGCATATTTCACCCCAAAGTCAAATAATAGAAATGAGATTTTTGCTTAAAGAAAATGAAAGACATGCCTTTGGTGGCATTATTTTGGCAACTAAGCACATTCCCTCGAAATTTTGCCATAATGCAAACTTATATTTACTGTAATGTGTATAATATATATATATCTATATATATATATTATTTAAATTGTAGTGTATTTATACATTATGGTTGTATTTGTTGGACTGCCTTTGATTTATGCTTGTTTATGCAAAAAGTACTGTGTTACCGTAATCTAATGAAAATCACCATTGTTAATAATAATGGAAAAATTCTAAAAGGAAAAAAAACACAAAAGCTAAATATTCAGATGTGTTATAGTAATAATGAGGGACAAATTGTTTAAAATTAATTTCGCAAGTCAGAGCCTGCTTTATTTTCCTTTAGCAAATAATATTTAGAATTCATTTTACTCTTGATGTTAGGGGGAAATGTGGCCTGTGCACGTTTTTTGTGATTCGCCCAAAAACGTGTTACTCCTTTGCAACTCTTTCATTTTCATGGTTGAGGGAAGCCCTGTTAAAATGAAAAAAGTTGGTTGGTTATTTGAGCAAATCTGTTTTTGTTTTGTTTTTTAATTAAGAAAATGACTTTCTCTTCTTGGGTTTATATCTATATAGTTAAACTTCCCTCATTCCCTGCGTTTAATGAGTTCACTTCAAGATCAAGTAAGGACAAAACCATAAATGGCAATCACATAGAATAATATGCTGTCTTTTTTTATCTAGCCAGCTTTATTGGACTCAAAACAAGCGTTCACTATCCCTTTATTTTTCCAAAAATCATGTTTTTTTTTTTTTTTTGCTCCTCCAATTTCGAAATCAGATAAGAAAGACTCATGATGCAATCAGCCAGCACTTGAAATTCAAGTTTCACAAAGCAACAGATGTCAGAAAAGGAAATTGGTCGGGCACTTGTTGTGTCCCACGGCCCGTTTTCACTCCGAAGGTTAAGCTAATGCACCTTTTAAATATTATACAGTATGGTTTATTTTGTCTAATGTGAGGTCATTCACCGTGGCCTTAAAATTACTGTAGCAAACAATTCGTCAGACAATTCGAAAGTGGTCTTATTTACAAAATCTGTTTGTCTGATACTGTATAGTTTTAAATTCATAACAGTATGCCTTTTGTGTGTTTATATTAATCAAAACGAGTAAAGAATACTGGAATCGAATCTTGATTTGTCAGTGGAAGCAGATGTTCGACTTGTAATGCCTTAACTCTCCATTAGATATCACTAAGCTGTCAGAGGGTTCATTGAGAAAGTGATTTTGGCATGCCGTACTGAGGACTGGAGAGCCCCTGTTAATGTGCAGTTGACGTGCCTTCTTGTTTGTTGCCACTTAATATGGATGGTTTTCCTTAATGGGAATCGTATACTTGCTCAGCACTATCTGAGTTGATTGTTTTGCAAGTGCCAATATTGATGTTTCGAGACAACGGTGATGTTCATGTGTCCCAGAGAGAGTGGAAAGATGATGGTTTTTAATACTGGTGTTTTTGTCTATTTTGTCAGTGTTTGACTTTTTAAATAGATCTGGTGATGGCGAAACAGTGGTCATCTCTATATTTGTGATATTAATGAAAATAGTGCTGTGCCATGGAGAAAAAAAGCTTTTGTTATTCATAAAAGTTTAAAGAGCAGCTTGAGTGTTATTTGATTCTTAAAAAGCACAACTGATTTTTCTCTTTTGTACTGGAATCAAAGCCTGTATTTTGTTCTGGTATTATTTCCAGTAGTATTGGATGTGCAGTTACATGGTTTGTGTATACGTTATTTGGGTTGTCTTCTACAAAATGCGTTAACATAAATCATTATAAAAAAGTCTTTAAAGCTATTTTTACCTTTGTGAACCAAAACCCTAAATTGTGTGAAGAAAGAAGTTTAAAAAATACTCGGTAATTGAAAATGTTATACATCAGTGAACTTAAGCCTCAATTGAGAGTATATAGAGCCTTGCAAACTGATGATGCAGTGGAGAACATGTTACTGAATCGCATGTCTGACTTGGTACATTCTCCCAGGTCTGACTATTCATCAATCTCAGTAGGACTTCTCACACTAGCATGCTTATGCAACCGGACCAACCCAGACCCATGTTTTTAGAGATTATGTAATAGTCTTGGTAGTGCTTGTTTTGAAAAACACGCCGTCTTTTCAATATTCTCGCAGATCCATGAGAGGGGCCGCTAATGCACTGCTCTTAACGTGTAATTGTTGAATTTCTCAGAAACAAAAAAAAAATGTGATTGTAGGCTTGTGAATTGTTTTGCTCGTGTAGTTATCTATAGACGTGAGGATTTTAATGCGCTCTATAGCAAGTCTTTTTATAGGTACTCTGGGCATTATGAAGAAAAATAAAGAATTTAATTAAAAACTTACTTCCTTAAAACCTAGGCTGCACCAATTCTTACATTTATTAGAACGCTTATGGCTCCCTCTAGTGTTGCATAAAGAGTTTTTTATAAAAAAAATTTTATAACAACGAGATGTAAATTGCCTATGCAAAAGATGTTCAACCAATATATTGGTAATGCATTTAAACAGACAACCGCTAATTCATTTCAAGTCAGTGTGGAATGCATTATCACTTCAAAAAACATGGAGCCATGGATACTATTTTTGGATAAAGTGATGACACATTACCAAAAGTTGTACCTTTTTTAATTGATTTATTTACATTTTTCTGAAATTTACAGCACCTTTTCTTAATGCAATGATGTTTGATAGCTTATATTTTTCTAAACTGGACCTTTCCTGTAAGAGCGTGCACTTTGTAAATTTAATGGTTCTGGCTTCCGGTGTTATTGCATCCAGCTATTTATTAATTTATTTCAAAATATTTGCTTGCTGCTTGACATTGCAAATGGTGTATTATTTTAATGTATCATGTGATCGGTGGACAAATTATTATTATTCATTATTACAATAATTTATTATTACTACTATTATTATAATTATTATTATTCCACAGCGACTAATGAACCGGAAGTCAAGCACATTTAAAGAAAAGGGCTTTTGCGTTAATAAGGTGAAACTTATATTTTGATTTGCTTAAAAATATTTTGGGATATTCTGTCAGTGCAGTATTGACTGTTCACTAAAACAGAGAAAACAGAACACTCCTCAAGAAAAATGTTACATTTTATTGAAAGATATTGCTTAACAAAGGAAAATGACTTCAGTAAAAGGCAAGAATTGTGACATACCTTCTGATTACAACAGAAGCAAACAACTAAAACTATCAAAACCATTTTCATTTAGCCTATTTGTAAATGTTTCCCTAAAATGTCTGTATTCTTGAATTCAGTGTATTTGTTATATATGCTGAAGTTCCTTTCCGTCCCATACCCTCATGTGATCGATTTTGGCCCTGCATATTTGTATTTCACCTTAAACTCATTTCCATCTGCCTCCAACAAAACAAGAATTAAAAAACAACACGAAGGATATCTATACAAGGATATACAGTAGTACACAAATGCAAAAATTGAATACCAAATTACTGTGCAAGAAATTTAAGCCCTAACAACATGCCTGAATTACATTGTGTGGTGTTCATTTTGTGTAGCCTATAAAGCCCAATGCGTTTAATCATAAATTTTAAGAAAACGTAAAAATGATTATATTATATAATGAATAGTAAACCATGTAGAGCAGGATATATATAATGTGTAAAACAGCATAATAAATATTTTACTTTTTTTTTTTTTTTTTTAATTAATGATAGATCTATCTCTTTCAGACACATTAAAACAGTTAATAATTTCATCGTTTAATTTGACATTTTTGTATTTAAATAGAGTACAGTATTATGCACTGTAAGTGCTTATGTGCTGTTTTTCAGTGGTTACCTGCCAAAAAAGAAAAAGAAAAAGATGAATTAGTCAGCAGTCACTTGATAAACCCTCAGCTGAATCACATGGCCCAAAGCTAATAGTGTGTATCAAGTTCTTATTAAAACAAGTCCAGACTCCATGTCTAAGAATAGGCATAAAAAACATCTCCTTTTCAGAGTAAAGGTAATTATACAATATATATGTACAGTATATAAGCACATACTCTAAACATGTTACTTGGCAGGATTTAAACATGCATTATATCTACTATAACAAAAAATATATGACTTACTGATGACTTGCAGATGTGCAGTGCTTTTGACTCTCCCTGTGGCAAAGCAGACAGTGCCGCTCATGTCTTCGGATGTTTGTTTGAGAGTGAGTCTATGAATGGTTCCCATTTTCTCCACCACAACTTTAGGACCGGGATGCAGCGTCTCCCCGTTCAGGGTCCAGGTAGGTGCCTTGGCCACAGGCAAAGAGACTTCACATTCAAAGCATGCATCTGCAGAAGCTGTCACATCCACATCCTGCAGCTCTCTCACCATTAGGACTGACTGAGCTGTTTCAACAGAGGAAGTGCCCATCCATAGGCATGTTAAATTGTCTTAGCTATGTACTGTACATGCAATGTTTCTATATATATATATATATATGGGTGATTCTATAATTGCAGGTACATTTGGTGTCCCACTTTTTTTTCAAATAGTTATATTTTGGGATATTTTAACTGATTTATTATTGTTCTTTATGAGTTGCAAGATGTGCAGTATAAGTGCAATATAATAATTATTTTAAAAGCGTCTTACATAGCTAAACATCATGATTTCTTCTTGTCCGCATTAGTCAGTGTATTTTTTGTGATCATGTATCTTTCTTTCCAAAATTTTCTTTTGGCAACAGCTTATTAATTTTATTTATTAAAGCCCTAAAGAGTTATTTACTTAATTCTTCAACATTAAATAATTTAAAATAAAAAATACTAATTCTTAGAAAAAAGTGTGTCCCCAAATCTTGGGTCAACTCTGTTACCACACCACATTTTTTCCTTTAAATTGGTGGAATTATCTCTCTTGTCTAAGTTACAGGAAATTATGTCAGTTTTATTCACTGATATGATCTGAAACACCGAAAAGTATCTGTGCTCTCTCTGAGAAAATATTTGAATCTTAAATCTTCTTACACCAAGAGTTATAAGAAAACTGAATGTATTACTGATCTCACAATGGGTTATTTAAAGCTCTTTTAATCATGTTTTCATAAGTGTCATGTATTCTTAGCATTTATGCCAGCAATTGGAGTTTTTGGAAAAAATGTAATAAAAATGTCAATTCTGTTACTCTATTGTCTCTATTGTAAGTCTACCTACAGTAGATAACAGTTGACGGTGACAGAGGGGGACACCAAATGTACTCAAAATGAGTGATATATATATATATATATATATATATATATATAAAATTTGCAATATAATACAATTAATATTTCACTATCAAATTTGGTAAAATCATAACGTGTAGGTAGCCCCATTAATATTTGACATTTTAGCAAATAATTTTTAAAATTGTAGATTTTTTTAAGGTATGCAACCAACATAAATACGAATAGGACATTTTTAGAGTTTTGTTTTCAGATATGTTTTGAATTGATCTTAGGTTTTCTAATGACGTGTAATCTCAGTGTACTGTAGGTGTAGAAGGGAGTCATCGCCATCTGTCGGTGAACTGGAGTAACTGCAGAGAACTTTTGGCGCCTGCTTGAGTAAATAAATAGGTGGCTGAGGTAAGTAACGCCCAAAGCAGGGGAGAGATTTATTCGTCTAAAACGTATTTAGAAATACACAAATTGTTTAAGAAATTCTGCTGTGAATCATGAAAAAACTAAGCGCTCGAATAATAGGATAATTAAGTAATTTCTCATGTGATTTGGTGTTTTGTGTGAGACGATTAGTCTTCGTGTTAAGAAACGCGTTTGGTTTTAATGAAGAACGTCGCACCTGATGGAGAAGTGACTGTTTTAAGTAGCTGCAACATCCGATACGATTTTTGTAATTAGATATCGCATATATTTAAGGTTTTGTTGATATAAATAACGTCCCAGCTAACAAAATTACGTAACTGTAACGTAATCTGGTGACCAAAGTTTTGTCGTAGCGACGTAAAAGTGGCAACCGGAAAAGCGAAAGGTGCCTATAACGTCGTTAGAGCGACGTCGTGGCAACGTCATGGATCAGTAGTTTTGTGTTATTTTCTTTTTATTTCATTCGTTGTCTTTGGGCGGACATACCGTTTAATCTAATTTATATCCTCATAATATGCCCAAACTAGTAAAGGCTGTTCCAACAGCTATGAATTATGAATACAGACAATAATGAATTCAGATGATTTATTTTGAGAAACACACAAACATGAACGGTAAAATACACTCGAATTATTAATAAAAACACAGTAAGTACAGTGAATGAAAGCGTTAAAGATGTCCCGTACGTTACACGGCATCATTAAATAAATATTCTAGCGTAATACCATAATAACAGAAAAATACCATAATAACAGAAGTACTTAATGTAGACTGTAGATAATGTTACTTAACCAATTTGAGGCAGTTATTGAACTTTTCTTTGGTATAACCGACCAAAAACGGAGAAATATCAGACGCGTCCTCTCCTCTCCAGCAGCTGCTGTTCGCGGTTGTCATGGTAACTCACAGACAACAGTGGGCTGGCTAACGGTTACTATTTAAAAAAACCCCGAATATATTGAAAAGGGTTTTAGCATCTTTCAAGAGTTCAAAAACTGTTTTATAGATTTGTTTGAGCTACTTATTTATTATAAATTATAAGACTCACCCCAGAAAATATAATTCTTTTATCAGACACTTCGATTTTTCACTTCGTAAAATTGTGGCTCATTCAAACGCGCTGTCCTTTGCGGCAGATGAGATGATGTGCCTGTCTCTGCTATTACTTTACTTTTATAAATCGTTACGAAATACAAGATTCACAACTTCACAAGTTCTGGAGGTGTGCGCTGTCCTTAATCTGACTTGGTGAAAATATACACATCTTTAAAGAACAGTTAATCGTGTGTCCGAAGTTTACACACTTTATATAGCATATCTGGTAATCAGAGAGCATATAAAGAAGCGTGTAAATGATGGTAATGATTTTACGTGCATACGACGTCGTAGTTACGTTGCCAGTAAGTCATGAAATTACTAATATATTACGAAAAGAGTAGGTGGGACGTTCTTGGTTATCTTGTTACATAAGGAGGACGTACTGACGACGTCGTGAATTGGTTTTACGATGGTAATGGAGTTACGTGCATATGACGTTATGGTTACGTTGCTAGTTGTTAAGTAATGAAATGACCAAAAATGTTTTTGTGTAGAATGCAGCAATATCAACTTCAGTCCAAAACAATTTGATGTTGCTTTGTATGCGTAAAGTTAGTTTTTGATTCACTAAATTGTCAAAAGATGGTTAAGTATTGTTTTAAAATCTTTGCAAAAATCTCTTTTTGTAGGAATACCAAAATTAAAATGTAGCTTTGGCTACATCCTATATACATAACCTAACTTATATATAGACTATATAATATGTGTGTGTGTGTATTTACAAAAACATAGCTTTTTCAAAAACTGTTGGGTTATTTTGATTAGGTAAAAAATAACTTAAAAATACAGATAGCAATAAAAACGTCATAGTTTTTAACGAGACGTTATATACAAGAGTTGTATATGACAGTGATGTCAATCTTTGTCATAATTGGTGTAAAACTGCTGAATTTGCCTCACCTTCAACAGTAAGCTTTGCTGAAGATGTGTAGTTTCCAACTTGGACACTGTAAGTGCCCTCATCTTCTAGCAAAACCTGCTGAATCACAAGTTTTCGATAGCACCCTTCACTGCAGATCTCGAAGCGCTCTGAGGGCAGGATGACGTTCGGTCCCTTGTACCAGCGAATACTGCAACGCGGATTGGTCACAGTGCAGTCCAGTATGATGCGGGTTTTTTCCACAGCAGTCTTGTCCTGAAGTGGTTTCACAATGTTCGCTGGAAGTGCTGTAGAAGTAAAAAGTTGTAGTCGGTTTTAATCGATTGTCATCAAATGGGGAGACTAGCTTTGGATTTGTAGTGAATGAAATAAAAGCAGACCTTCAACCTCAAGGTAAGCCGTAGTCTCAACATTCTTGACAACAAACTTGATCTCTCCGGAATCGTCTTCTTTAACATTACATATGAGGAGGAAGTGCTTTGTCCCTAAGTAGGAAAAAAAAAGCAAAATGTATGATTAGATACTCATTTACATATTCTGTGGTTAATTTTCGTAGGAGGGTAAGGTTTAGCAACAGGTGCTACAGTAACCTTCCTGACGAATCTTAATGGTGCTGGTTGGTTTTATCCTTTCTCCATTCTTAAACCACTCTCCAGGCATATCATCCAGGGACACTTCACACATGAACACTGCATTCTGACCTTCTTGAATATCCAGATCCTCCAAACTTTGTAGTACCTCAAGCTCCCTCTCTGTTAAAATGTTAATGAACATAAAAAGCCACTGCATAATTTCATAATGTAGCCATTTAAAACAAAGCATTTGTTAAATTCATCTTTGTACCAGCAGATGGCAATGTAGTACTTAGAATGACTTACGTCAACAGCAGGTTCATTATTTAAGATTTAGTTTTAAATAATAAAGAATGTATACAAGCTGCAGATTAATGTAGTGATAGACTTTCTGTTATTACCATAGATATCCACCGAACAGGATGTTGTGGCATCCCCAGCATCACACACATATAAACCAGAGTCTCCTAGCTCACACTTCAGGATATGTAGCATGCATTTTCTTCCCATTGAGTAAATGCGATGATTTTTTCCTGGTTTAAGCTGAACTTCGTTCTGAAAAAAGAAGACACCCCCCTTCATTTTTAGGAGTTCTTCCACATAATTTTTAGTTGTTACTGGCTTTTTATGATTTTTAATTTACAGCAACAACAGGGTTTGAGGATGTCATGTAACTGTACCTTCGTCCACTTGACGTCCACATTGTGGCGTGACAGCTCACACTCAAGGGTTACGCCAGATCCTTCTGGTTGCCTGATATCCTCAAGCTTTTTCAAAATTGATACTGGAATTTCTGAGGAAGAAAAGGAGTCTTGTCAACCTGTGCACTTTTGACATGAAAAAATGTTAGATATACACATTTTATTAGGCAAAACCAAAACATTTTGATCACATTTTAAAAGCTGTGATCTTCAAAGCCAGTCAATATATCTCATTCTTTTTAACCATTTGCCTCTGGTTGCCCCGTTTGACTTTTGAGATCGCACGAATCAGCTGTGTACATATCAATCTGTCTAGTACAACAGGAGCTTATCGTTTAACCATACCTCAGCTTTGTGCCTAGAGGACTTCGAGATGAGTCCTTTGTTGTTGTGGCGTTTACATGTTATTGTCATCCTCAGTGACAGGTCTGTGACTCCAAAGGATAAGCCTTATTGAGTGACTTGGCATAGACGAGATTACCTTACACCGGCACCTTATGCTTGTGAATGTTTGAAATGTTTCAGTAGCTGTAGTCTGATCATGTGATCCATATCTTTTTATATGTGTAACCTGACACATGGTAAGAGCAGTAGCAAAGCTGTCTGTCCATGCCATTGTACTGTCATCAGCGTCTGAAATTTAACCAGTTTGAGACTTACATCATTGCTCTGGACCGTCTTACCTCCTACGACTTGTTGATCATGGCCAGATTCCACCCCTTATATGTTAATTCTTGCCAAAGCAAATAAGAATCAAGATACAGAATATTGCAAGCCTGTATACCATGGCGCTTTAAGTTAATATGCATGACCTTCATAGGTTATTTAAGGATTTGGATATGTGTTTCAGATCATTTTGGGTGCCTGTTTTTTTAAGGTAGGGTGTTGGAGAAAATATGTGCGGTTAAAGGCATACGGGTGATTTAAATAAGTGGCTAAATCTTAACAGATAGGTGATTTGTGCACCACTAGTTAACAAACAGGTTTTCTGAACTAAATGTAAATAACCCTTGTAAAACCATTATAAATAATGTCTGCCAGCTTAACTAAACAAAGTTTTAATGGTGCCCTACAGCCACATAGAAGTCAGCCTAAGGCTGGACAATAATTAAATGTCAATTTATATCATGAAAAAAGTAGTTGTTTTCAGGATTCTTTGATTAATGGAGAGATCCAAAGATCAGGATTTATCTCAAATAAAAAGCTCTTGTAACATTCACTATTCCATTCAAAAGCTTGGAGTCAGTATAATTTGTATTTTTTTGGGGGAACGAATTTATATTTATTAAGCAAGGGTGCTTAAAATTGATCAAATGTGATGATAAAGGAATTTATAATGTTAAAAATGATTACTATCTCAGATAAATAGGGTTCATATCAATATTGGAATTATATCGTATTGACCGAAGTTAAGAAATATATTGTGATATGAATTTTAGCCATATCGTCCAGCCCCAGTCAGTGTATAAATTCCTCAAAAATTATGTTTATTTATGCTTTTGTAACATTACTGTCACAGATCGCGCCTCTGTGGCCCTCTCCAACGAGCAGCAGCGGGAACCCTCACCCGAGTACTAATGTTCCCACCCGCACCCTTTTAGCCCACGTACCCCCGCGTTTGCGCGCCATTTTGGCCCTTCCTCGAGCATTTAAGCTCGACTGTGACTCTAGATGGACGCGAAGTTTCGATTTCCCCCGGCCATCGTTTTTGAGCGTTTAACCTGTATTGTTTGATTACCCATGTTTGATTTTCTGTCTGTATTTTGGTTTCCGATTTCTCGCCGCCTGTCCTGACTTTCTGCCTGTTGTTTGACCATGATCTGCCTTCTCCTGTTCTACTCCTGTTCACTGGTATACCGACTTCCTGCCTGTCTGACTACGTACATTAAAACGTTGCTTATGGATCCGAACGAGTCCCGCGAATCATTACAATTACACTGTGTCTACTTTTTTTTTTTTTACAGTCATAATATTTTATGCTGTGTTGCTTTTTGTGTAACACTTTATTTTAATGATGCATTCTGTTGACAGTAAGTAACTTTCACCTGCATCAACAAACTCTTTGTTTATAGAGCATTAGTAAACCTTCTACTAAATATCAGCTAACTCTTTATTGTCATGTTCTTCGAATAGACATTCTACTGACTATAAGTATGCTTGTAAGTACATGTCAACTTATTCTAACCCTACCAGTCTTCTGATCCTCTACTCATACATGAAGGTTAGTAGATATTTACATACAATGTTACTTACTGTCATGTTCCGTGTCCGTTTTCTGTCTGTGTCTGAGTTCATGTTTGGTCTGTTCCGTTTTCCCCCCTGTCCTTTGTATCTATTTGGTTTAGTCCTACCCTTATTTGGTTATTCCGGTCTGTGTGTCATTTTCAGTTGATTCCCTACACCTGTGCGTCTTTAGCTGTTCCCACCCCCGTCATTAAGTTCCCTCTATTTATACCCCCATGTTTTCATTTACCGGTTGTCCAATGTTGAAGTTACGTGTCTTGTGTTTCACCCCCGTGTTATGTTGTGTTCGCTGCCTCGTCAGCTCGTTGTTTTCTCTGTGTGCTCTAATAAATGTGTAGAGTTTAAATCTCTGTGTCCTCTGCTCCTTGCTCCGCTGAGAGCGCAAGTTCACTCATCACTATAGCGAACCGGATCGTTACAGAACATTGGACCACGCTAAAGGATGGCATTTGCTGGCGCGAACGCGCACATCCTCGCCGACCCCGTTCCGCCTCGGCGGATTCGGTTATCGGGTAGTCGGCTTGCCGTGCGGCGAGGACAGCCCCCTAAATCTCCTCGCTGCATGATTTAAAGATTTAAACTCTCTGTTTCGCGGCTCGGATGGACGAGTGGGGATGAGGAGTCGTCACCACAGTTCCTGCCTGAGTTTGCTCCACTGTCACAGCCACAGTTCCTGCCTGAGTCTGCTCCACTGTCACAGCCACAGTTCCTGCCTGAGTCTGCTCCACTG
>JAUMHI010000049.1:2118402-2140850 GCA_032359435.1 Enteromius unitaeniatus
GTTTTGTTTTATTGTTTTGGCCTTGTCTGCCCCTGAAGGAAATCCCGTGTAAAAAGGAAAAAGGAAAAGAATGTCAAAATAAACTATTTAACACTTATCTCTCTGGTGTAAGCTCACTCCGTTTTTTTTTTTTTGTTGTTGCGGCTAACCCCTAGAGGTCGTAACACCATTGAAATCCAGCTTTGACGTTCTTGAGGAGTTAAACCATTTAGGTTTAAATCGATTTGCATGGGCTCAGATGTGGTTTCTGGAGGGCTTGTAGACTCTGGTGTACGGGGGAAAATCGGTGTAGTGCTAGATGGAGGCTAAGTATAGGAGGTTACACGAGCCAAACATCATACAGCCAGTTGTATGAAATGTTCAAGTCCCAGCGAGTCATCATAAGGGGCAGTTATAAGGCAAAGGTTTGGTTCAAGTTCTTGTCGAAATGAGATCACCAGCACTCTTTCGTTCCATCCGCTGGCGGCTGCTACGGTTCTGAATCTGATGGAATATTCAGTATACAGTTCCTCACCAGCCGATGATTCATGGTGTGTACGTCCAAAGACTTTCAACAAATGCTGAGAAAATGCTGAATAAGAACTGACTGCTGGCCCCACCTGGCTCCATATAGACTCAGCCCATCGTAACGCTGATCCTGAGAGACAAGAAACTACATAGCCGATCTTTGCACTGTCAGAGTTATAAACACTTGGATAAGTAGCAAATGTAATAGAACATTGCAACAGGAAACCCTTTGAAATCCTCCGCTGCACCAGAGAAGGGCATCGATCGCACCATGGGACATATTACTGCAGCGGGCAAAGAAGATGTGTTGACTTCCGGGTTCTGTGCAGGTGCTTGTGATGGCATGGGTGCCGGTGGTGTGGATTGTGTAGAGAGTAATTTTTCGTCGAAGAGCGTCCACAAGCTCTTGAAATGGATCCGCGGTACTCATCCTGAATCCTGTCTAAGTCCAAGCTTCTGTTCTGAAGCGGACAGACACGGGATGTAAAAGGTAAACAATGTTTATTTTCAAGATGAGATAATGAACACAGGTAAGCAAACTGAATATATCTAAATACCGTAATTAACGATAAACAAACTAAAGAGTCTATTTTCTTTTCCTATTGTAAATATCACTGACAGGGGGATGACAAAACAGATGACCACAGCCACACACCACTTGCCACAACGGAGACGAGGAGAGGAATCACTGGAGCTGGAGAGAACACAGAGGATCAAGGAGCTTTCTGGATGGGATCAGGTGCTAGAGATGAATGACAAGAGTCCACTTACGGTAAACAAGCTCGGACATTGAGTGAGGAGTGGTGTGTGGTTTTATGGTGCTCTTGATTGGTGCTGGGATCAGGAACAGGTGATGATGACAGGTTTTGTTGAATCAATATTCTGGTCACTGAGATCGCTGAGTGGATGTGAGGGTGGAGTCTGGTGTGGATGTAACAACCTCCTTCACCTTTCGGACATAGCTCATTTTTATAGCTGTAATCTTGGGGTGTAGACTCATTTAAAGTAATGTATTAGATAAAGTTATCCTTGCAAAATACTCTTAAAAGATACATTACGTAAAACTTGCAATAAAAGATCCAAAAACCATTAGAACATTGTTATTTTGTTGACTTGTGTATTTACCAGTGCTAGGCAATTATTATTATAAATACATACACATGCTTGTTATATGTTATGCTTATGTATTAAATGTCTACAGTATATATAATATAAATTATATGAATATAAATATATTTTATATGTTCTAAATTCATTCTGCATGTGTGTCATTGCCCAGCACTAGTATTTACATTATTCAACAATATTTTAAATTTAGAGAAATTGAGCAGTTTTAACGAGTTAAACCATCCGTGTCATTGCCTCAAGAGTGTCATATCCGGTCTACATGGAGCTGTAATATTCACAGCCAGCACAAAGATGCCATGTAATTAATATGACAACATAGTCTTTGAGTATTATGATTTTCTTGATGGCATGACTGGTCTTGAACAGGTGAATGTGAATGATCTGTTGTTGTTTGTGAGTGTGTGGCTATTATTGCTTTCCGGAATAAAAGCTGGCTGTGAAATACTTGCTGGGTCATGATTCTGCCAAGAGTCAGACGTCCGGGACAGGAACCGGAGCTATTAGCTCTTATTGCCATTGCTCTTTCTCTATCAGCCTTCTGCTCGGGAGTAAACTTTGGCAGCCCTGAACTGATGACCACAGGCTCAGAAGTTGAACTCTTCAGTTGCTTTCTGAATAGCTGTTGCCGTCTGATTTGAGTCGCCTGCTCAAATGAGTGCAGTGCATGCTGGGAGTGTCCCATCTCTCTGTCAGGGCTTTGCCGTGTATTGTCAGTGACCCACACTGAGGAGACACCTCACAGTGGCTGTCATGCCGGGCATTATAATGAGCTCCTGCCCTTCCATTCCCCTGTTATTTCCACATTCTTCCCCTCACGCTCCTGCCCGAGAGAAATCAAAGAGACAGAGTCACCAGAACATCTTCTGGGATAGTGAAATCTACCAGCTAAATATAGCTCTTTACCGATTCTTCCTTGTTCTGAATCCTTAACCTTAATCCTATTTACCTTAACCTGCTTGCTCTGATCTGTCAGATCCAATCAGCATGCTGAAATAGTCTTGATGAGAGATTGTGTTGCTTGTATAAGAATGACTTATTGAGGCTTGTATCATTGTAACAAAATGTTAACATTATAATTTTTAAATAAATGTTTTTATATTTCATACTGTATTTTTTATTTATTAAATATTATATCCTAAATGTATGCATAGCAGGCACACAGCAAGAAATTAAGTCCACCCAGAAAATGTTTTCCAATAAAAAGGATGTATTGTATGCTTTTTCTTTCTCTTGTTACTGTCAAATAATATTTTTGGAAGTTTAAAATAAAACGGACGACCAGAGCATGTTTTACGAGAAAATACCATTTCAAAATAGTATTCTGTTCCAACATTTCTGAATAAAAATTGTTTCTAAATTAATGTTATTTTCAGTTAATGTCACATCTCCCTGTTTTAATGATGCAATTAAAAAAGTCAGTTTATTATTAGTAGAAGAGTCACAGAAATAAACTAAAGTGAGATGGTGCTGTTGAGAGAATACTGTTAGAGAAAGAATATGAGGTGAAAACTTTTCCTTTTCTTTTATGTGCAGAATTGGTCAGGTACTGTTGATTTTTTTGTTTTCAAGATTTTTTGTTTCTCCTTTGTATTACATGATAATTTTTTTTTGAAAGAAGTGTTTCATCACTTACAGGTAATGGTCACTCAAAAATAATTGTATAATTCACTACAATTAGTAATAATTCACTAAACCTGATGCCTTTCTTCTGTGAAACACAAATTAAGAATTTGGAAGAATGTTGGGAATCAAAGAGTTCTGATGACCATTGACTTTAACAAGGACAAAAGAACCTGCTTGTGTCAATCTGAATTCTGTGACCTGAAGGGAAAATCTGGGTTAAGTAAATTTCTGGTGAGCGCCCCCTTGAACTCGCGCCGCCCGAGCGCCCCCTTGAACTTGCGCCGCCAGAGTGCCCCCTTGAACTCGCGCCGCCAGAGCGCCCTCCAGAGTCGGCTGCGCACCCCGTGCGCCCTCCAGAGTGCCCGTCAACGGACCCACCTCATCCTTTCACTGGAGTCCTCCCCAAGAATTTTTTTGCAGTAGAGCGAAGACCCTGGAAGGAGTGGGCGGGATGGGCATCGGGAGCTGGAAACCGAAGGCTACGGCTCCAGACACTCCCGTGCTGCTGTGGCCTGCTAAGGCCCCTCACCCAGGACTTCCAGAGACTCCGGTGTTGTCAGGGCCGGTTATGGCTCCTGATCCGCCCTGAGGCGGTCTTGTATGTTCTGTGTTCCCCTAGCCAGCCTTCAGGGTGCCCCCCCTCCCTCCCCGTTATGTTTTGTTCTTTGTGATGTTGCCCACGGCGCAGGTGCGCCTTTCCGGAGGGGGGGTGTACTGTCATGTTCCGTGTCCGTTTTCTGTCTGTGTCTGAGTTCATGTTTGGTCTGTTCCGTTTTCCCCCCTGTCCTTTGTATCTATTTGGTTTAGTCCTACCCTTATTTGGTTATTCCGGTCTGTGTGTCATTTTCAGTTGATTCCCTACACCTGTGTGTCTTTAGCTGTTCCCACCCCTGTCATTAAGTTCCCTCTATTTATACCCCCATGTTTTCATTTACCAGTTGTCCAATGTTGAAGTTACGTGTCTTGTGTTTCGCCCGTGTTATGTTGTGTTCGCTGCCTCGTCAGCTCGTTGTTTTCTCCGTGTGCTCTAATAAATGTGTAGAGTTTAAATCTCCGTGTCCTCTGCTCCTTGCTCCGCTGAGAGCGCGAGCTCACTCATCACTATAGCGAACCGGAGCGTTACACTTACAGTCAATCAAAATAACCTGAAACCCATTTTTTTTGTTTTTACAAATTATTTAAACAATATATAAAACCAAGTACCTGTCATTTGTTTTGTAGTAAATAAAATTACAGTGCATCAGATTTATAACCCAGAATATAGTTCACCCTGGTGATATTCTAAAGCTCTAGGCTTTTTTTTCATTTTCAGACCAAAATGTCCTGAATTCTAGTTGTCAGTCAAAATAAAAACTGATGATGTAAACAGCTCATTTTGTTGTTTCTACAACTGGTACACAACACATGTATTGACTACAGAGAAGAAAGAACAAGTCGCATGGAATCATTTTGTGATCAAGTTTGAAGCTGGTTGCTTTTTACTACCATTAAAGTATGTGGATGAGGACATTTTAGAATATTGCTCCTTTTGTGGTTCAAAAAGGGCGTACAGCATTAGAACAACACCTGGTAAACAAATAGTGGCGTAATTTCACATTTTGGGCGAACTGCTGTAAAAACATTTTTCATTTGCACAGTACCTTTAATTTCCAATCTTGCGAGTGATCGGACGTTCTCTACAGAGAATATGTAGGTGCCAGTGTCATCCATGGCCAGGTTGGAGATGGTTAGGCTGTGTACTCGTCCTTTTGCAGTCATACGCAAACGGTTGTTGTTTTTAAGAATATGCCCATCCTTCTGCCACACACCATCCACATTGCAATGTGACAGCTCCACCTCAAAAGAAGCCGTCTCTCGTTCATAAGTTTGGACCTCAGTTAGACCTTTCTGAATCTTGATTTTTCGTGCTGTGTGGGAAGCACAGATTGTTAGTATTTTTAAAAGTATAGTAAAAGTATTTTTCAATGGTGATGCAATTAGATCTTGGAGAATTGTTTGGAAAAGAAATAGAGCAAATGATGAAAGCTAAAGGTAATAAAGAGGAAAAAATAGAGCAACAGTTGTTGAATTAGTTGGCACGGTTTTGTCCTTGGTGTTAGCAGTACAATAAATCCTGCCTTCGATCAGGGCTATGCCAACATTTTTTTAAGTTTTCCAAAACAGACAGGCAGACAGGCATTCCCTGTAGAAAAGAGGAGTTTATTTTAGAGAGTTGGTGACACCACCCTAGATTTTGAAGGCCAGTGCATAAATTTAGCTGCAATGAAAACAGATCCAGATTCATAGTTGGTGCCAGGAACAGCCAAAGTGCAGACTTTCTTTCATCACTTGCTCATTTGTACAACACCGCTTCATCGTCTTGACCTAACCTGAAAAGAATGTTTATTAATTGCTTGTTTTCCAAAAAGCCGATTATTTTATCTTGAAAAGTTGCATTAAGATATATTGAAAATCTTGTGTGGTGGCTTTAAAGTAACACTGGCTAATAAATGTATTGAAGGCAGTGGAAATCACTTCTATCCTCCTCTCATAATATCTGTGTTTCACAGGCAACTAAAAGGAATTAAAAGGTTACTTAGACAGGACCTTTTACCAGCTCTTGATCCTGTTCTCTTTTGGCATGCTTAATTAAATTATCATAACTCTTCTGATCTCATGTCAATACAGAAAGCTGTTCCCCAGGACTCAGTAAGTAGTTTGCCAGTCACCTGTTTGCTGCTGTCAAACTGTGTCACTAAAGTAGCTGCCTCCTGCTCGCATTACTTTTGGTCACTTGATTCAGTTTGTTTAAGACAACAACATCGCAACGGGCAGTAATGAGGGACCACCACCGTAAAGAAATGCTAACAACAGCACATAGTGAGAAAGAAAGCAGCAGTGCAGACTCACGTTCTACTGTGAGCTTGGCTTGTGTGCGGTCATGAAGTGTTTCACAGCTGTAGGTGCCTCGGTCTGAAAGGGTGAGTTTGTGGATTGTGAGAGAACGTTTTGGGCCATTCTGCTTCAGGGTGAATTTGGACCCTGGATGTATAACCACTCCTTGTCTCATCCAATGGACCTCGGCAGTTTCAAGGCTGACCTCTACCTCAAGCGTTGCCTCACCAAACTCCTCTGCAACCACCGTGTCCATGCTCTTTGTGAAAAGCACCTGTGCCTCTGAATACAGATAAGGTTTAACGACAGGCTATTTCGTTTTAACACTTTAGTAAAGTCTCTAAATTTGAAAACCAACAAGCAGAGCCAATGAGATTGAGATTATTTCATGTGCTTGGAGTACAACTTCTCATTCTACGTTGCTATGTGCTGTAGTAACACTTGTCTCTGTCAGTTAAGAGTGGAATTCTAACTGGAGAAGCTGTTAAGCACAAGCCATCATAAGCACCTTTTCAACAATTCAGGCATGTCTGAAAGGGTCATTATTACACTCAAACATGTTGACATGGCATTAAAGACCTGCACAGGCTCTTAAAATATACCACTCTCTGCATTCTAAATATTATTTGGAAGAAAATTGTAGAAAACTACCCAGTAGCTAATTGGTTACTTCATAGCTTGATGCTAAGAATACATGTTCACATTCTGACTGATTTGTAAGCAAACAAAAATCAAGTCCAGCAGTCAAATAATAATGGATGGTATTCTACCTTGGACTTGGAGGATAGCTCTGGAAATCACACCTTCAGCCTCAGCTGTCAACTTGCAGCTATCCGAGACTTGGCAGTTGTTGATATGCAGCATATGGCATAATCCATTACTTGAGATGTCGAACTTCTCATTTGATGAAATTGGCAGGCCATTCTTAAACCAAGCCAACTTAGCATCCTCTGGAGATATTACACACTTAAATGTTGCGTCTTCTCCTTCCATCACAGTTATGTTGTGTAGCTCTGCAATAAACTCCACAATGCGAGGTTCTTAGGACAAGAAGAAAATTAAATTAAAAATTAAAGTCATTAAATTAATAGGTGATTCATTCATGATTTCAGGTCAAGCTTTATGCAGTTTCACAGAAGTCCTTTGTTAGAATTTAACTTACTATTGACCACTACAGTTGCTGATGTCCTTTCATCTTTCGATTCGCAAGCATACTCTCCTGCATCATCTTCTGTGACATTGTGTACTGTCAGGCTTCGCACCCGACCTTCTGCTCTGATCGTAAAATGTCTATTTGGTGCAATCTCTTGGCTGCCCTTAAGCCACTGAACATCTCCTTTTGACTTGTACAGTTCACATTTTAAAACCACATCACTGCCTTTAAGTCCCACTACGTTTTCTAGTGGTTTGGAGAATTTCACCTTCATTGCTGATTAGGAAACAATTTTGAGAGCATTTTACTAGAGATCTTTTGCAAGCAGTCTTATAAAACACTTTGTGGAGTTGTAGAATTTCACAGCCCATTTCCCTGTCTTACCTTTAACATGGACACTGAAATGCATCTCCTCAGATCCCACATGACACTTGTATTCTCCAGTATCACTTCTCTTAAGTGGGTTAATAGTGAGGTAGTGGGTGTTACCATCACTTGTTGTGTGGAAACGATCACCTCTGACTGGATCATGGCCCATATGCCATTTAACCGGGGCATTTACCCTGTTAACAGTGGCACGTAGTGTCACGCTGTCTTCTTCATAGGCTGAAATATTTGTTCTTTCATCTTTTTTGATGAATGCAAATGGTGGTTCTATGACAAAATTGTAAATGTAGTTATTGTATGCACAGTGTTTTTATTGACACGTTTGCTATGCTACTAGTAAATTTACCTTGAACTGTTAGTCTGCTTATCATTTTGTCATCAATGGCATCGCAAAGATACTCTCCAGAGTCAGATGTCTGAAGTCCTGATATCACAAGCTTCCTCGTTGTGTCTCTGCTTTCAATGTGTGTGCGTGAATCCTCTTGTAGTAAATGTCCACTGAAGTACCACTGGACTGTAGCATTTACTCGAGATACCTCACATTCCAGGATAAGTTCATCTCCTGCCATTAAAATTTGGTGTTCTGGCTTCTCTGAATGTCCAACAATGGACACTGGAGCCTCTGAACAAAAAGAATTAGTTATTTTTAAAGTACACTGTCAAAAATATATGTGCAGAGATTTTTTTGTGGAACAGCAGTTTACCATACCATGAGGAAATATGTATACAAAAGTGTACTTTTGAGGATACTGCCCAAATGATAATCTAAAGGTACATGGAAAGGTAAAGTTTTGTTTTTCATTGTTTACATTGCCTTTTAACAAGCATTACCTTCTACAGCAACATCGAAGACAACTTTATCATCTTGTGCATCGCATATGTACTCCCCTGAGTCCTTCAACTCAGCACTCAGAACAATCAGGGATCTAAATGTGCCTTCCTCTTCACAAATGATATTCTCATTTCCTTCAATCTTGTCATTGTCTTTAAGCCAACTGACTACCCCATTTGGTCTTGAGATTTCACATTTTAACACAATGGCATCAGATACTTGAAATCTGCATTTTGTTTCTATGTCAGCTTTTCGTAGAATTTTTAGTGGTGGATCTGGAAAGAAGAGGGTAGAATTTAGTTAGTCACAGTGATTGATTCATCAAAGCACTTCAATCTGCTTGTTACAGAAATATACCTTTGATTTTCACTAAGAAATCCATAACATCATCTCTAGCATCGCATACATATTGCCCTGCATCTTCAAAAGCTGCAGAGTGAATGGTTAACTGTCGATTTGTGCCATCCTCTGTGATAGTTATGTTGCTGTTCTCCTCAATCTCTTCTGCATCCTTCTTCCAACTAACTTCAGCATTTGGTCTAGACACTTCACACTCAAGAACCACAATGTCTCCAACAAGTTTTTCTACTCCATAGGCCATTTTCCTTGGCCGAATAAATCTAACCGGTGGCTCTGCATGAAGAAATAAAGTCATTATGGCCATAATGAATCTGATTATTATTATTGGTTATTAAATTGAGGGTCTTTGACACACCTGCAATGTTGACAAAGAAGGTCACAGAGTCATCAGCAGTGTCACAGACATATTCTGCAGAGTCTTTGACGGTGGGTTTTGGGATAATAAGTCTCCTGTAGACACCATCAACCTCGAGAATTAGGCTGTCACTCTCCTCCACCTCAAGTCCATCTCGATACCAACGTACAGTGGCATTTGGTCTAGAGATTTCACAGCTCAGGACCATCCTCTCAGAAGTCTGTTGGCAAAGTTCCATTTGGGACTGGCTTGGAGAAACTATGCGCACCGGTGGTTCTATAGGGAAACATCACATAAAAATGGACTTCCTAAGAGAGTCTGTGTAATCTGTTATCCAATTGATTATCTTGATCTAATCTGCTGCAACATCTTTGCTTCTGGCTGACATTTTTTAACCTAAATTTGATACCTTTAATGCTTAGATTGAAGAATATTGAATCATCAGCTGTGTCACAGACATATTCTCCAGAGTCCTCAACTCCACTGCGCAGAATTTTTAGTCGTCTGTATGGACCCTCTGACTTCAGCTTTATGTTTTCACTCTCCTGTAGTTTCTGTCCATCCTTGAACCATGTCACCTTTCCATTCGGCCGTGAAAGTTCACAGCTGAGGACAATTTCTTCAGGAACGTAGCGATCAAGGTGGACATCTTCCTTAGGATATACAATCATCACTGGAGGTTCTGTGAAGCAAAAGCAAATAGTTACACAACCTTGTAAATTTTGTCAGACTTTAAGTGGTTGGTATGAATATAGACATATTTACTCACCTCTTACGTTAACTTTAAATGTTAATGCACTATCTCCAGCACGACAGGTGTACGTCCCAGAATCTGAGAGTTGAGCTGACAGGATGATCAGTCTTCGTATTGTGTTTTCTGCCTCTATGAGGACGTTGTCACTAGGCTTTAGCTCTACCCCATCCTTGTACCATTGTGCAGTAGCATCTGACCTGGACACTTGGCAGCAAAGGAGTAGATTGTCTTGTTCCACAATATTTCTGTGCAGATCATCTTCTGGTATGTAGGCAAATGTCACTGTAGGTGCTGCAATGAAAAGGAAATACACCTTAGTTTTATGTTGCGCTGCTTTTAATTTGTCTCACAAGTATGACGTGAAGCATGCAGTTCAAGCACTGATGATTGCATGGGCAGCCCTGTATAACTCTCTCCACTCTAAAAGCCAAATGTAATACAAAGAAAAAAAGAATACAGTTAATGAAAGCTTTGTGAGGATTAAGTGCTGTTAAGCACAGATAATAAAGGTTACATGCTTGCCCAGCGTAAACATACGCAACATAAATGTCTTTCAAAATAAAGAGAAACAAGATGCTGGTTAAATAGCATCTAAGGATAGTAGTAGTTGGTGGAAATGCTGCAAACAAACTTGTGAAGCTTCAGATATATTCCTGCATTAGGGAAATGGTTAAGGAGCCCATAAAGCAGCAAGAATGGATCTGTTGAAAGGTAGAGAAGAATGCTTTCACCCAATGAAAACGGAACTCTACAAAATGATGTATGTGTTAGTTATATAGAGACAGAATACTTTGGATATTATATGTCACCTTTAACATCCACAAAAAATTCGCTGATATCATCAGCAGTATTACAACTGTAAAACCCAGAGTGGGATACATTTGCTGATTGGATAACCAGTGTCCTCAAGGTGTGCTCTGATTGGATGTAAACCCCAGATTGAGGTAGGAGCTGTAATCCATCCTTGTACCATTGGACCAGGGCTGTAGGATCAGATATCTCACATTGGAGAATGATTGGCCAGCCTGCTTCAACGGACTTGTTCTTCTCAATCTCAGGAACTGCTGAGAACATCGCTGGTGGAGCTAAGAGGATTTTTGTTCAGTCAAATTCATAGAATTACCAAAAAGCCTTTTTTAAGATATGAAAACTAATGAAATAATGAGAAAGATTAAAACTTACATATGACTAATGAAAGAGACATTTTGCTGATTCCGAGTGTATATCACAAGTTTATATGTCATGTTATTTGCTACTGTAGTTCTGAAGCATATTCTTCTGATCATGTAAGTTAATGAGCATGTCTAAATTAGGTGACATTATCTATTCAATATATTAATATTGTATAGTAAGTGATTCAGGAAATGTTGAAAAACCTTTATAGTCCTATTTACAGATTGCATCTGCAAAAGTGGTGAGGAGTGTAATTTTAGTGTTTAACAAGAGGGGCTTTTATTATTGGTTATGAATGTTTACTTTGTTAAACTTTGATAAGGGCAAACAGCATTTAGTGGATGAAGCGTTATTTGACACATTGTTAGTGGTTTTGAGAAAGTATGTAGACTCAAAATCACCTGCAACATCCACCTTGAATGCTATGCGATCATCTACAGCCTCACAGCTGTACACGCCTGAGTTTTTGAGCTCAGCTGATTGGATGATCATTCTCCTCATAGTGCCCTCTGACTGGATGTCAAGTCCACTGTCTTGTTGGAGTTCGACTCCATCTTTCAGCCAGGAAACTTGGGTAGTAGGTTCTGAGATTTCACACTGAAGTATAATGGGACAGCCTGCTTCGATAAACTTGTTCCTCGCAATTTCTGGGAGTGCTGAAAACCTAATAGGGTGTGCTATGAAAATTTGGAAAATTAAAAAAAAAAAACATAGATTATTGACAAATTAATTTGAGCCAAAAACATGAATCACTTACAAATCTTTTAAAAGACAATTAGGCAGTCTTAAGCTGCAAATGTGTTTTGCCACAGGGTTTGCTATTATGTTATCAAGAAGGGTGAGAAGCAGGGTTTTAGTGGGTGGTAAAGACATTACATGGGGGACTTTTTTCATCGGGGGATGATTAGAAATGAAAGAAATATCTAATGTACCATGAAACAATAGTTAATTGTGTGGTAGTGTTGTGAAAATCACCTTGAATGTCCACCTTGAATGATACATTATCACCTGGAGCATGACAGGTGTTTTTTCCAGTATGGGACAGTTCTGCTGATTGAACACTTAGTTTCCTCATATTTCCATCTTTTTGGAAATTAAGCCCTTGGTTTGCGGCCAGCTCTTTATCATCTTTGCACCAGAGCACCTCAGTGGTTGCGTCTGATAGATCACATTTCAGAACATTTGGTGAGATTACTTCAGTGGACTTGTTCTTCTCCACTTCTGAAATTAAAATGAACTTCCGTGATGGAGCTACAAAGGTGTGAATGGCATAAAGTAGGGTTGGGCGTTATGACACTATATATTGTGGTGATGGTACAGTTGAAACTGCCTGTCTTTAGATACTTAACTCTAGTATAGTGTAGTTTTGTCAGAAGTACTGACTTCGGTACCAGTTTGTACTGCGATTTTGTTTTTAAAAACGTCCATTCCTGCTAACATTTCAGCGCTGTTGAGCAAAATCTTAAATACCACTGATTTGCCATAATGTTCACATGCTTAACAGATATGACTTTGATTGTCCATTGCCTAATATATCTGTACATAGACATGTTTTCAATGTGCTCTTATGCGCTTCTGAGTGAGCGCTCGGTGTAGCGCAAAAGGCTGTACGATTAAGCATACACTATAGTCATGCACATTTTGTCAGTAAAGGCGGTTCTGTGATTAGTAGTAAATTCCCATCACCTGCTTTCAGGTGGAGCAGCATTTATTACACAGAGCCATGTCTCTGACAAGCTATGCAAACAAATCATGGACGGCTATGTCAATTAGCATTTCATTGTAGATATAATTTATTATAATGAAAATTATAATAATAAGAACTCAGATATACCATATATCGCTGTATAGCCAAAGAGCATACACTCACTTATAGTTCCTAGTAATTTTATAGACCATACTCTGAAGTAGGAGCTAATTTAGTTCCTCCAAATGGAGTTCATGGAACTAAAATCATTCCTAGTTCTTGCGGTGTGAACACGCCAAAAAGTAGGTCCACAATTAGTTTGGGTGCTACAAAATGGTTCCTGCCAACACAGTCTCATGACCAATTCGTACATATTCATACGAGGTGCCAAATTTGTGCCAATTCGTACGATTTGTCTAAAACCATGTGATGGGTAGGTTTAGGGGCGGGGTTACGTTTAGGTAATTAGTACAAATTAATACGAATTGGCATCTCGTAAAATACGTACAATTTAGAATAAATCGTATGAATTTGTATGAGTGAGGTCGTACAAATTTGGTTGTTCCTGCGGTGCGAAAGGCCTTTTTATTAGTCCTATTGAATCAATAAAAGCAGCTAAATCTTCTGTTAATTCAGCTATAGACATTTTCTGGGTTTTCTTCTTCAGGCGTATTCGGTGTGTCTGTTCAAGAGTGCCCTCTGGCATTCGGATGGAGATTTACTACTGATCACAGAACTGTGCCTCTGTAAACACTACTTACTATTTGCCTTCTACGCTTAAATAGCCACAATACATAGCTATAAAGAAGATTGCTCGATTTTCTCAGTTTACACACATCTCATGTGGTGTCTTCATGAATGAAAACATTAAATCACCTTTGATTTCCACATGGAATGAGATGGCATCATTGATTGTCTGGCAGCTGTATGTTCCACTGTGACATGATTCAGCACTTTGCACAGAGAGTGTTCTCATTGCTTCCTCGTATACAGTAACCATACCATCTTGAGGAAGCACCTCATTCCCATCTTTGTACCACCAGACTTGTGCATCAGGGTCTGAGACTTCACATTGAAGTTTAAAGGGTCTTCCTGACTCAATGCTTATGGTCCGTTGAGCCTCAGGGACACTGGAGAACGTCACAGGAGGAGCTACAGACAATTTTGTACAGACACATTTACTTTTATATTGTTTGTTTCTTTTTATAAAACATACATGCATCTCAAGAATGGGTCAAAATATTGACTAACATTTAGTGTTTTATGAAAGAGTCTGTTTGGCATGAAATTACTGTAAGAATATTTTGATGATTTACTGTAATGATCAATAAAATGGAAAGAAAACACAGAAAACAAACATGAACTTCAGAATATAAGATGACAAATTAGTAGCGCAAGAGTAAAAGACAACAAGTCACAGATATTTTACAAAAAAGACAAAACATGGGCAACAAACATCAAAGACAAACATACTGAAAATGAATTTAGTTGTGTTACTTGTATATGTATCAGGCCTCTGCCTTTGTATATATGTTAGTTAATGATGGGATTTCCTGTAATATCCCTAAGAAGTATATCAGTTTTTGTAAATTATTAGTATTATTTGTAGTAGTAGTAGTAGTAATCAACATAATTACTAAATAGATATCTGAATGAGAAATTAAGTTTTCCTAAACATACTTGAGAACTTGTTAATGCCAATTTGTCAACTAATTACTGTTTTGAAAACTTTTCTGGATACTGCTGTGCAAGGCAAATGAAAATAATAATAATGAATTTTTCTCTACTGAAATGTTTACCTGCATTAACAACACTTTTTAGGAACCTATTAATCTGGCTTTTGTCTGAACAACAGATTCAACAGAGTTAGTAACCATTGCATGATTGAAGTGGTTAGTTTGGTAATCGGATGGATTGAGCTGGCGTAGATGACTGATGAATCACCTGGTAGATCCACTGCAAACTGGACGGTGACATCATCTGTCTCACAAGCATGTTCTCCAGAGTGAGACAGCTCAGCTGTTTTCACAGCAAGTGCTCTGAAATTCTCCTTAGATTGGGTGATAATGTCACATTCTTGGAGTTTCTCACCTTCCTTGTACCGACACACCTCTGCCATTGTGCTCGATACCTCAAGTTGTTGAAAATTAGCAATAGCTGTTCCATCATTTGACTTGCTCCTGTCAGCCTCATGGATAGTTGAAGTTTTAAAAGATGTAGCTAAAGGGTTTAATTTAATATGTTTTAATGCAAGCAGATAATTTAACCTAAACGGGTAATATTTAAAATAAATAGCAATGACAACAAAATAAAAGTTAGACTGCATTGAAGTTATCTTCTGAATATCAGTATCATTTACTGATACTGATAATCACTGAGAATCAATTGGTTCTTTTTTTTAGATCTAGTAATTTCATTTCATATATTTTCTTTTTGCTTTGTTTTTAATACTTCATAAAATGATGTACTGATGTAGCAGTGTAGATTTAAACTAGTTTAAAATCACCTTTGACATCCACCTTAAATATTAAGTCTTCATCCTTTGCCTTGTAGTTGACGCCTGATTGACCTGAGCCGATTACTGGATCTTTCAATCTTCGCACACTTTCCTCTGATTCAAGCATTCGGCCATTTTCAGAGTAGAACTGTATTCTGTCGTTACAATGAACTGGAGAATCACCTTCAGTGGGTCTGACAACTTCATCTTCTGGTGGTAGCGTAAAGAATTCTGCTTTATGACAAAGTTCTTCAGTTTTGAGGAGACAAAGCAATGTTTTATTGTGAGTTATCTATTAAGAGTGTTAGTGTAAAACAATTTGGTTGACTAGGGTACAGAACGTTTAAGCAAAAGCCAGACAAAGTAATTTGCTTTTGATCATTAACGGTGCGTTAAAAATAATCTTGAGTCACCTTTTACTTCCTCTTGATGGACAATAAATTCATCCTTGGTAACAGTCTCATATGCTTCTTGCAGACACATCTCTGATGACTGGAGTTCTTTCTGTGTTTTAGGTTTATCAAATATTATGGTTCTCTCTTGGCAGGATATGGGTTTTTCTTGGATTGTGTGGTCAGATTTCTCAGTTAGCAGTACACTGGAACAGTCTGCATCAATGCTCTCATCCATTCTACAGACTGGTGTGGAATTTGTCCTCGAAGCTAGGGATATTTCAAGTTATATGAAAAGAGACATGTATTACAATTGTGAAACATTGCATTGTATACTTTTAGCTAAACTAAATAAACTGCACTTTTTTATAGTTTTACACTTAATAACCTTACCATATGCTTGTTTCAATTACTTATTATATATTAAAATTATACGATTTGGCTAGAAGTTAGATTTAAGATGATACAGAATCTTTTAGTTAGGTGATCTTTGTTAGATAAATATTTGGTGATGGAATTCTATAGGTAAATAATTATAAAAAGTAGCTGATTAAAGTAAGTTGAAGTTTTCTGAGTTATTCGGATTCAGTAATGGATCCGAATAGAGAGGAATGGCGTTAAGTGGTTGTTAGGTGGTAAATGTCAATGGCATATTTTGCTCCCATCATTATTTGCAGAATGATGGAGCTAACTATTTAAATCACCTTCAACATCCACCTTAAAAGCTAAGACATCTTGATCCATGTCACTTTCTTCTATTGTGATGTGATTTGAGCCTTCATCTTCAGAAATGGATGTATTTATCTGGCTTGCTTTTTGCAGCTGTGGTTGTATCTCTGTTTGTAGTATTGGTTGTAACTGTGGTTGTAGTTGAGGATGTAGCATTGGTTGTAGTTCTTGTTGTAGTATTGGTTGTAGCTGTGGTTGTAGTATCAGTTGTAGCTGTGGTTGCGGCATGGGTTGTAGCTGTGGTTGCAGCATGGGTTGTGGCTGTTGTTCCTCTTCAATCAATCTGACGGTTGTAGGTACAGACACTGGGGTCTCCCATTGAATCTCTTCTCCAGATCTTTCCACTGAGAGATTGTTGTTCTCTTTTTCAGATCTGATCTCAGCCTCAGTTCCTGATGTTTTCAGGAACTCTTCTATATTTTAATTGTTTACACAAAGAAAAGGTGAAGTTCTTTTCTGTCTTCATAGTCAGAAAAGCTTTTAAAGCTTACTTTTTAAGAGTATTTCAAGATGGTAAAAACATAAGATTGATGACCATATCACACAATGGTCATAAACAAGCCAAACAGTGGTAAAAACACACATTTAAAACAAAACACAATTACACAAGAAGTCAGCAACTTACATTCACTCAACTATTCATTCTGTATTTTAGCTCTCTGTAACATAATTCAGTCAAGACGATGATGATTTTGAATGACACATGGACAAGATGACTCAAGCAAATGTAGATGCGTACAGTTTAAGTTTAAGTGAAATGTGCTTCAGTGAAGAATGAAGATAAGTCTATTGAATGAGTGTTAGTATGGAAGAAGGGTTTGCAGACCAACTGGATGTTGGATAAAGACATGATAGCATGGATTAGTTTTGGGAAGGTAACCAAGATGCAGGGGACCAGCATCTCCAGGAAGAGCCATTGGATAGTTAAAACCACCCTTGTTAGTGGCACTGGGTTAAATGCTTGGGTTGAGGTAGCATTATATCACCTTTTATATCCACAGAGCACTGGACAGAGTCATCATAGGTCTCACCACTGAACACCTCATAGTGAGACAGTTCTGCTGTTAGAAAAGCCACAAAGAAAACAATAACTGACTTGCTTCAGCCACGTTAATGCTCCTATTTCAGAATGGCGTACAAATAAGTTGCAAACCACCTTGGTCCATTTTAAATGGGATGGGATCATCTGGGATCATCTTTTGGCTGTTTGCTTCTGAAAGAGATGTCTCTGATGCGTGGATGACTACAGTTTCTCTGGATGCCTCTGAGTGAACTTTAGGTTCAAATTCAAATTTGGATTCAAGGTCCAAATCAGGTTTAAATTCAGGTTCAGGCTCAGATTGAGGATGCATGACCTTCTCTTCTTTTGTCTCACTGACATGTAGAGTGGTATTTGACATTTTATAATGTAGTGAATCAGGTTCCATTTCTTCAGTGCATTTGGTCTTCTGAACTTCAGGATCAGCCAGAAATGTTGGTGGCAGTACTACAGATGACCATTGACAGAGGAATGCTTTAATCAATGTAAGTGACTAATTTTCTAAACTCAGAAAGACAGAACCAATTATGGCTATTGAAGCCAAGGACATACAAGTAACATTGTCAAAATACATTTAAAGAGATGTTTTTAAAGCTACAAAGAGCACACAATTGTTAGTTGTCACACAAAAACATTAAGTAGATTAGAAGCAAATATTTGAAAATCACCTTGGTCTTGTACATTAAACTGGATGACATCACCCGTTCTCACACAGTCGTACCATCCAGAGTTAGAGGGCTGTGCTGTCTTGACAGCTAACGTCCTCCTGGTACACTCCGATTTGATATGAGGCTGACTTTTTGAGACGAGCTCTACACCATCCTTGTAACAACACACATTGGCATTTGGATCTGAGATCTCACCGTGCAAATCAGTGGAGTAGTCTGCTTCAACCATCTGGTTCTTCACTGTGTCTGGTAATGCTGAGAACATCACCGGTGAGTCTAAGGGTGATCCGTTGCATTATTAAAGAAGGTACATAGTTAATATCCTTAATTAAAAAGTAATCTAGACTGCCTATCTGTGATTTCTCAGACCATCTGCCAAGAAGCAAGTTAAATAATGCAAAACATGTAACATTTGTATCAAATCACTGCCAATAAGTTGGATGCAATGGTGAGGGGCATGTCCATAACAGCACCACTAAGAGACGCAGACAACAAAAAGCTTGATTGTTAGTTTGCATCTAGTTTTGCAAATGTGTTACTGGATGTACAAGATTCTCAAAAAGTCATAAATCACCTTTTATATCCACAGTGAACTGGACAGAGTCATCAGATGATTCACAGCGGTACAATCCAGAATGACTGGGATTAGCTGGATTGACTACCAATGTCCTTACATCTCCCTCTGACTGAATATCCAAACCAGTCTCTGGCTGAAGCTGCGTATCATTGTGGAACCAGCTGACTTGGGCTGTAGGGTCTGAGACCTTACAGTGGAGTTCAAAGTGGCCACCGGCTTCAATGCATTTATTCCTCTCAGCTTCAGGAACAGCTGAGATCATCACTGTCACAGCTACGGATGATGGTTTATATCAGAATCATCAAGAATTACAAGAAATAAACCAGATTAAAAGACCTATTGCTTTAAGATAACATGCAGTAACTCAAAATAATGAAAAAATAATCCAAAATTGTTAAGCAAAAGCAGAAACAAATGGTGACAGAGGTAATAAAGAATGTGAAAGAGCAATACAGAAGGCAGTGAATGTTAGTGGCATAATTACAAGAAGACACATAGTTAATTTGTAAGTGAGGAATAAATTTGGCCAAAATCACCTCGTATCTCCACATGAAACTTGATGACATCATCCTTTGTTGCGCAGCTGTACACACCGACATGAGATGGGTGTGCTGATTGAATATTGAGTGTTCTCATGCAGTCATCTGTGAGGAAGTCTACTCCAGATTCTACAAGGAGCTCATCCCCATCTTTGTACCACTTGACTTGTGCAGTAGAGTCTGAAACCTCGCACTGCAGAACAATGGGGCAGCCTGCTTCAATGCACTTTCTCCGCTTAACCTCGGGGACAGCAGAGAACCTCACAGGTGGGGCTATGGATATTTTAGAGTGTTTAAGTCCTTACTTTGTGGTTTTGATAGTCATTTTTATTGAAACTAAAAAATTGTCATTGTTGGTCAAGCAAAATAAAATTTTAATTTAATTCTCTAGTAAACATTTTAATCACCTTTAATATCCACATTGAAGTGGACAGCATCACCCCTTGTCTTGCAGCTGTACAACCCTGAGTGGTAATATTCAGCTGACTGGACAATCAGTTGCCTCTTTGTGCCCTTGGACCTGAAGTCTAGTCCACTTTGTGGTAGAAGTTTCACACCATCTTTATACCAGGAGACCTGGGCGAGTGGATCTGAGAGCTCACATTGCAGTGCTATTGGTGAGCCTGCTTCAATGGACTTGTTCCTCTCATCCTCCGGAAGAATGGAGAACCTCACTGGGGGGGCTATATGTGTTTTGGTTCAGCATTATTTGGTAAAATTTAGAGATTGGAAGTGCAATATTCCATTGTTGGATATACTCATTTGATTTTAATTCATAGGAATGCAAATGAATGTTATTAATAAATGCCTTCATTTTTAGATTCATGTCAACATTATGAAGCTGATTTACAACTTTGAAGAAGGGAATAATAAGAATACAAAAGACTCACCCTCAACTTCTACGTTAAACCTGATGACGTCATCAATAGCATCACAACTGTAAACTCCTGAGTGGGAGAAATCAGCTGATTGGATGACAATCCTCCTCATTGTTCCCTCTGACTGGATGTGCAGACCTTCCATTGATTGAAGTTCAACACCGTTCTTATACCAACGAACTGGAGCCTCAGGGTCTGACAGCTCACAGTAGAGCACTATAGGGTTACCAACTTCCACAAATTTGTTTCGATCCATTTCAGAAAGTGGTGTGAATTTTACCAGTGGAGCTGATTGATGGGAATATAAGCAAGTTCAACAACACAAGTACAACAGTTAATATCCTCTCATGAATATATGAATATAAGGAAATCAAAGTTAAGTGTATACCTTGTATATACAAAGCAGCAGAATCTCGAATTCCGTAGGCAATGAAGGTGATCTCTGCTCCATTGTCCGTGTCCCGTACCCCACGAATGCGTAGGGACTGGTGTGTACGTGAACGCCGTATGGAGAAACGTTCATCATCTTGAAGCTGATTTCCATTTAAGAACCAAGTGCCTATAACTGAGGCAGAGAGCTCAATGGTAAAGCTGGCTTCCTGGCCCTCTGGCACTAAAGCGTCTTGTAGAGGTGCTTGGATTCTGGCAACTGGAACTGGAATTGGAAATTAAATTTGTTAGTGCTTTTTTGTGTATGCAGTGGATTGCCCTTAAATACAGTGGGTGGACAACCAAAATGACTACTACCACCCCGGCAAAGTCCCGGATTTAAATTTAATTTAGTCGCGTGTTAAAGTCGTTCATGAAAATACCGCCAGGTGGCGCAAAGTTTCCAAACTGACTACAATTTTGTTTTGTTAAATAGACCAAATAAACCAAATAAAACAATAACAACATTATAATATAACACCCTTAAAAATTATATAGATGACTTTTTAGAAGATTAATTTATAAAAGGTGAAATAACGTGTCAACAGGACATCATCCTTAAAAAAGAGAAAAAAAAGAGCAGCATAACGTGAGGGTTCACATCATTCATGCAGAGCTTGTGCAAACAGAGAAAAGCCTAGCTACATATATCCTTAACAAAAGTTAACAAAATGAATAAAATAAAAAACCAGCAGTTTCTCTGCAGAATTTCAGTTGAGTTTCAGTTCAATTGTGATGAGCTCTTCAGAAAGCGCGTCCAATTTGTTTCCTTTATGTACAAAAGCACAACTGTTTTTATTGTTAATGTACACAAATAAAATAAATATTTAAAATAGATTCGAATAATGTCTTATTCTTAAAGGAGTATTTTCCACTTTTATAAGGAAAACATCAGATGACCTGCTGGTTTTAGATGCATTACTGACTTATTCAGTCTTCAGAACAAAATTACACATAATACATTTAAATATCAACAATTTTTTTATAATATTTTATAATATATATGCTCTCAGGCACCGCTGCAATGCCTCTCCACTGCTCCGGGTGTGTGTTCACGGTGTGTGGTTCATCACTTAGAAAGTGCATTATAATGCATGCCATAATGTCTGAGAGGAAACTCGTCGTTGTTTACCATATATATAATCATTTTAGACGAGCAGCACTAGGAACATGTACTAAAGGCTTGTTTTTCATGTAATATTACATTTATTTCATCATATTGGCTCATAGATAATACGTTAAACTTATTAATATGATTTTATTAATATTTTTTTTCTCGAAAGGCAGCAGCTCTGCGCGAGAGACAAAGAATCTGACTCTGTTATCAGGGTTCATACACATTTTTATCAATAAAATGATGGTGTATTTAAGTTGAAAAAAAGAAAATCATAGATTTTTCTAGTTACTACTGTATATCGTCGTTCATTCAGTCACTATTCAATTTTCAGTTTATTATTTATTTAAATGAGCCTTATATTCCGCGCTCAAACACAAGTGTTAAGTTTGCCAAAATCCACAGGTAGAAGTGGCCTAACTGATCTGATTCTAGCTGGGGGACTGAACGTTTGAGGAGTTAATCTCTCGTCATTCACACGGGAGCAGGGCAATTAAGCTCTCATTCATATGAACGGCCAGCAGTGTTCATCTAAGTCTGCAGTCGCCTTGAGCCTTTTGACAAGATACAAGGCTTTACAGCTAATCAAAGCTAATGATTGCAGTTACATACATTTTCAAAAATGAAATGAGTGCACTGAGCAGGACCGGAAGGATGAAGGACGCAATGCCTTTCATTTTTTCAGAAACAAAATAGCCTACAACATCAATGTCCATCATTAAATACAACGTTTAGGTAGACTTCATATAGAAA